>JBBPOD010000337.1:0-20953 GCA_038091255.1 Tylopilus intermedius | reverse complement strand
CCCCGTGCGGGTGTGCGACCCGTCAGGGCGAAACGGGCCACGAGTGTGCCCTCGGGTCCACCTCGCACGATGCTACAACGTACGTGCGTCTGACCCAAGAACCTCGCGCTCGCAGCTCACCCGGTGCGCGCGTTTGTGACAGATGCATGGCACACTGTGCTCAACTCTGACCCATTGGTGGATTCCGACGAGGAGTGCCCTGACGAGCACCTTCGGCTGGACTACAGTGGGTCCCTCATTCTTGGACTATGACACTGGTTCTTTGTTCAACCAAAATTGCAGACCGGCGGATGCAAGTGATAACACGTCTGAGAGGGCGACCTCCAACACCTGAACCAGAATGTAGCCAGACTATCCCAAGCTAGCTGGAATTTCCTTTCAAAATATCTCTCTGAATTCCGTGTTGTATTAGATTGTACGGGATCCTGATCGCATGCCTTGCACTATGCACAGTCTTCAAAGTGTATATATCATAGAAGACGAAACGAACATTATTTAAAGGTAGCCGCAAAAAACGAGCGTCGCAGGCATACCACCTTAGAGAAAGTCAGATGAGTGTAACAGCTAAACAGTCCAGTCCCAGATGATAGAATACATATGCCTCACGAAAAGAATACTACACCACAGCAATATCCGTTGCAATTCTAATCACTCCGCGAGCCACTTCTCGCACTTCTTCGCATACTTGTCCAACAGCTGGGCAAGGTCACGGATAACGAACGTTAGAACAACACTGGCAAAGAATTCCGAAGCGCGTTTAAGCTTGACTTCTGCGGCCGCTCTAAGATCAACGGGAAACGCGGTATAAATAGGCGCCACGGGTTGCGAAAGCAGCGCTTTTGAGTGTTCATCGAGTAATTGAGTGTGAGCAAACAGTCGACCCAGTCCAGCCACATATGCTGCGGGCGAGTCAAGGCTATGGTACTCAGTGAGTCTCGACAACGCATCAGTAGCAGTGAATCACGAACTTTTTACCGTTGGTGAACTTGTCGAATTGTCGAGTCAACTTTCCGCCCCATGATGTCACCTAGCACATTACGTGAGTTGGTGTGCCCTCAGTGTCGGAATTGCTTGTATAACATACCCCACTTTTCTTTGAAACAAATCCTTCTCCTACGCCAAGCTTTTTGCCAAAATTCGCAACGACGCTGTCGCATATTGACGAGAACTCCTCAAGCTTGCTCAACCATGCCTCAGCCTCCTTTCGCCCGACACTTCCAATCCCGAGTGCCAACCCGCTACACACGCTGCCAGCGCCGAAATACTCGACGCTTGACTGCTGCATTTCTTCCAGAGCAGAGCATAACACTTCCACGACGCGTACTTTTTCTGGGACATTGGTAAGCTTTGCTCCGCCTTGCGACCAGACGCCTTGGGGAACGTGCAACCGCCGCGTGATGTATCCGCCTGACTTGGAGTCCATGGTATTCGCGAGCAGCGTCATCATATGGTAAGGTTTTCGGTGACTGTCTGTTGGTGGGGTAGGTGGAAGTGGAGAGGTCGGGGTGGTGGGGATGTTTGCGAGCATCGCAGATGGAGGAAGAAGTGACAAGGCAGGAGGGGAGAGGAGTTCGCTCTGTACGACCAGCTGTGGCTGAACCTGTACATTGAGGCTGATGTTCTGCTTCTGCTTCGACGAGGTAGACACTTTCCGTCCGTTCGAAAGCGCGCCTTGCGGGAGCGGGGGACGTTGTGGTTCAAAAGGAGATATTCGACCGTTGATGACAGATGGTCGACGGCCGGGCTGTGAAGAAGCACGACTCCGTCCAGGAGTCGGGGTAGCTCCCGAACCCGAGGGAGGAGTCGGTGCTTTAGCAGTCGAGAGTGGAAACGAGGAAGGAGGGTTCGATTCGGTAGGTGACGAGGACATCGTAGCAGTGGTGGACGGTGGAGCTGACATCTTGGTCCGGCGTTGATGTATTGTGCCCATTGCAATTGTCGAGTTGATCAAAGGCTGACCCCCCGTCCCGCTCAGTGACTCCCCTCGAGGACGGGAGGGATTAAACTGGGCGGCGACCGGAGATCCTAAAGGTCGTGAAGTGACGGTTGGTGCCGTAGCGGTACGAAACGGATGTGCTGCAGTACTTGGAGAAGGAAGTGGGGGAAGTGGGTGGGAGTCATATTTCGCTAACCGCGGGGTGTCAGGACGTCGGGAAAGAGAGGCTGTCAGGTCATCATCAAACTGGACATCGTCTCCCTGTGGGTGGTCGTCAGTCCTAATCCCTTCTTCTGTGACTGAAGTGAGCCTAGTTCCAGAGCCAGTTCGCGTATGGCCAATAGAGTTGCCGCGGGGTCGAGCGACCTCCAAAAATCGAGCAGTTTGTGAAGGAGGGATTGTAGAGGTAAAAGTGATTGACGACTCGGGAGGTGGTGGTGGTGATGACATTGGGGGTGGTGCAGCGGGGGGCAGCACCGAAGCTGCTCTGGGTCTACCAACAACAGGCAACTGGTGTTGACTACGATTCACAGGGAGAGTAGAAGTGCGACTCAGGATAGCCTGCTTGTTGGAGGATGAGTCCATGTCCGTCGAAGCCGCATAAGGATGCTGCAATAACGAAGTCGAGGAAAACTCGCGTGAGATATGGGCAGCATTCAACATTGCAGAGCCTATGCCCTCGTGCGCGTCCTGCTCATCATCGAGGTCATCATTCAGGATTGGGTAGTGGGGATCATCCTGGGTGTGCTCGGTGACGGAAGACGAGGATGCATGGGAATCTGACGACTGTGATAAAGAGGTAGGAGAGGGCGGCTGTGTTGATTCCGTCGAAGTAGAAGGAGCATACACAGAGGAGGGGGAATGGGGGATGGGTGGTATGCTGTATATAAGACTTAATATATTCATCCTATCAGCATAGGTATCGTGCTGAAAAAAAATTAGTGGGCTCCCATCTGAGCGGCATCACGGGTGCAACATACTATTGATTTTAGCCGCCGGACTTCTTCTTCTTGAGCAACAACGCTACGCCTTCGTCCATTCTTCCTGCGCCCGTCGGAAGTGTCTTCGCCTCTTCGCACTCGTTCCATAACTTCACTTAGGAGAGCAACACTTCTCCCATACGCTATGACGGCAGCGTGGGGGTCATCGTTGGTCGCATCGAGTTGAACGGCTTCTCGGGCGAGCTCTAGCGCCCTCGTCAACGCACGACGCGAGGACGGGCGCGATTCAGACGATGGATGTGCGGGATGAGGGGAGAGCAGTAGACGGTCTGGCACTATATCATGCGTGCTTGCTTGGGTATTCAGATGGCTAGGACGTGTTATACTTTTTGAAGGAGGATCGGAAGAAGCTTGGCCAGAAGCGTAAGCAACGGTGCTCGGTAATGGCTGGGGGCTGCTAGAATTGGAGACAGGAGTTGAAGTTGAAACATAATTTCGGCTGTGAGGAAAGGCTGCGATGGCTGCTAAGTTGGCAGACGCGGCAGGGCGACCGTAGGAATTTTGGCTGGTACTCGTGTTGGATCGGTGCCTCGCAGTAAACTGAGGGTCGTCGGGAATACCTGTTGTCAAAGCTAGCTCTTCGTCAGTGGGAAACGCTGAGGAAGGGTGAGGAATGTGAGGAATCGGTTGACTTGGAGGCGGGACCGCAGGAGGAAAGTTCACTGCCACGGAACGGCGACGTTGGGACATGGATGCTTGAGAAAAAGAGGGATTGGAAGCAGAAGAGAACGAGGCAGCAACGGTCGGGGAGCCGGGAGTGTGATCAGGCCACTGGCGGGATCGCTGAAGGACTGAGGGTGGGTGGCCGGGAAACTCGACCACCATGGCGTGAAAATGGCCCTGTGTAAGGATCGTTCGGGAGGCGGGCGAGGACGATTAATGGGTGTGGGTCAACCGGGCACGTAGAATTTGAATCAGTGCCAAGTTTAGTAGTCCGATTAATGGGCGGAGCAAAGGAGGGGTAAGAGCGCTACGCGATGAGCACGACGCCAGCGAGCATACAGCGAGGCAGCGAGAAAAAGGACCTTGACAACGGGGACGACGACGAGGAGAGCAGCCAACGATGCCACCAACACCCCGTCAGGATCGTCGGAGTTGAAAGTCACGGGAAATCCAAACCCATCGGGTCCCAATCACTCTAACACGACCCACAAGGTAAGATGAAAAAATTGTGATTATGCTAGTGAACAACTCGACGCGCAGCAAGAAAAGCAGTAAACTCGTAAAGAATGTCAATGGATTATCCGGTAAATAGTGTCGCACAGTAAACAGCCTGAAACGAGTGGATTGGACAGACAAAGGTGTAACGAACGGCAGACGTTGGGTATACGTGTCGACCGCAATTGTCGATCAAATTCGGGCACCCATGTGCCATCAGTCCCGGAACTCGGCTTGCGATCCCTGTGCAGCCAGTCGGCTCTCCAAGTTTCTGTCGAGAGATGCACCTTAGCTTTTGTTCGATACACAACGTACAACGCACCTGAGAGATTCCTCCTTTGCCAGAAGCTCTTGGCGCTTTTCGTTAATCTCACGCTGCACCTTGAGCTCAATCTCACGAAGCTATCAAGCCATTCAACATATCGATCACGTGGTTTCGGTAACCGACGCACCTTCTCTTCTTCCCGACGGAGCTGTTCTTCTTTGAGACGGACACTCTGGGTCGCAAGTTCTTCGGGGAGAATAGACGAATCGCTGACGTAACAGGTCACTTAGCAACATGACACCAAGCCAAACTGGTATAACCATACTGGGTGTCGGCGTGTACCGTCCTGGACAACTTCTCGGTACGGTAGGTCTCGTACAAGACGTCGTGCGTGAGCGACTTCAAATCCCCAAGATGCGAGCTAACATCCATTAGCAATGCATCCGAAGAAGTAAAAGTAACTTTACTTCAAAAGGGCACTTCGAAGCCTGCTGAAATCCGAGTGCTTTGGGTTGTCAACTTCGGCAATACCCCATGGATATATCCTGGCCCGAACGGGTTGACCGTCGATATCAATTTCTTCTTCAGATCCAATAATAGCGAAGGGAAGGAGTGCCTGTTCAGAGTAAGCGACACGACCAACGACCACAATATGTTCAGATTGCTCACCCGAAGCTCGCTGTTGTCCTGAATGGTCTCTTCGTCGTCTTCCTCCACATCGTAAGGGAAATTGTACACAGGAATGTCATAGTGTTCAATATCCTCCATGATCTAGTTCCACAGTCAGTAATACCTCAGTTGAGTTGATTACACAGAACCGACCCGCTTCTTGAAACCCCGAAGCTCGCTGGGAGTCAAGGAGTCGGCTTTGCCAATGACAGGAATAACATTGACACGAGGGGACAAACGACGCATCAACTCGATATCCATCTCCCTCAGGCTATTGGCCATGGGTGAGTTTAAACAGTCGATTCAGAATCATTAGTACATACGCGTGTCCTGTGGGTGGGATGAAGTAGAGCAACGCGTGAACCCGGTTGTCACGGAAGCGGGGGTTACGCTTGATACGAGACTCTTCGGCCAAGATGTCATCGTACTGACGTTCAAGGTATCCGACGATCTCTTGGAAGCTACGGGTCTCATTAGAAGGGAGGTGTCGAGGAAATAGATAGACACTGACGCGAACTCGTTGTCAATATTGTCGCCAAAGCCAGGCGTGTCGACGATGGTAAGGGCAATGCGAACGCCGTCCTCCTCGAGTTCTGGGGAAGGGAGTCAAACGGCGAAGACCGGGGTGAACGGGAGAGAGACGTACCGACGTTGACAGGCTTGATTCTGATACCCTCTTCGATGTGGGCGGTGTCAGGATTGTCAGCGACCTTGTGAGCGAGGACCTCGGACTCGCAAAGGGTGTTGACAAAAGTTGTGCGACCAGTTCCAGAGGCACCTAGAGGAGCGGTGAGTGAAGACGAAGGACGTGGTGAACGAGGTGCACGGACCAACTACCATGAGGGTGAACTGGACACCCTTCTTGACTTTGTTTCCTCTGCGTCTGCCAGCGAACGACATTTTTTTGTGGTGAAGAAGCGAGCAGAGACGAGGAGAAACTTGTCCAACCCGTTTTTAAAGCTCCGACCGCTCAGCGCCACCGTCGCGCGCATACAAGCACCTTCTCGACTCGCATGTTCCTTCGACGCGTCCGTCCTTTTCATTCCTCCACCACCCGCACCGCGCCACGTCCCAGAGTAACCACCAAACCTTTCTCCGAACTTCCAAAACGTCCTACAGCTATCCACCCCGAACCCGACCATGCCACCCCAAAGGCCCCTAGGAGACGCCGCCAGGCACTGGAAAGTATGATCATATCCCGTGTCGTCGTCTTGCGCGCCAACTCTGTCACTAGTGATCCATGACGATGCACGGCCCAAGCGTGGCCGTAAGCCAAAAAGTCTCTCGCCCGCAGCAGATACCAGTGATTCCCCGAAACAACCACGCAACCCTCTTGCTGCCGGGATCTTGGCGAACCGAGCCAACTTTCCTCATTGCATCCTTCTTACTCGAGTTGGCCAATTTTATGAGGTATGAGCTACTAAAGACGCGTCTCTCCTGCATTAACACTCCGGTAGTCATACTTCAATCAAGCCAGTCAAGTCGCGCGTCTTCTCGGCATCAAACTGACTTCCCGCGTCTGGGACAAGCAGAGTGTCGCCATGTGTGGCTTTCCAGTCATGCACCTTGACAAGTACCTCAAGATCTTGGTTCAGCAGCACAAACTTTTTGTTGCCATGTGTGAGGAGTTTCCGCGCTACACAGCTGGTCAGAAACTTGATTTCGACCGTCGTGTGGTTCGCGTCATCACTCCTGGAACGCTCATCGACGAACCCTTTTTGAATCCCTTTGAAAATAACTTTCTTCTTGCCATCAGTACATCTTCACCCTCTGGTGAATCTAGCATTCGCGAGGTTGGTTTGGCATGGATCGATGTCTCTACAGGCGAATTCTTCACCAAATCAACATCATTTGAAGGGCTCAAAGACGACCTCGCGCGCATCACACCGAGAGAGGTCGTTCTTGCACAGCAGCTGAGGGACCAGCCCCTTGACCCAATTCGACAGCTTCTCGACGACGACAACCACTTTCTATCCTATGCTGCACCTTCCGGTAGCACTCTTGATCAGCGTGGTCACTCTTATACACTAGGAGAAACTGTAGCCATCGATATACTCACTACATATATGCAAGATAATCTCATGGAACACATGCCTTCGCTCGAAACTCCTAGCCGAGAGGGTCTGGACGACCGCATGCAGATTGATTCTCATACCATCAAAGCACTGGAAATACATGAAGGTGCTAGGGAGGGCGGCGGTCAGACTGGGAGCCTTCTAAGCGTCATCCAGCGGACAGTGACCGACAGCGGGAAACGTTCATTGATCCGTCGATTGTGTTCGTGTTTTCGCCATATCTCACCGATCTGCACTGTTTCAACATCGCTTTCGTCAGGTTCGCCGAGTACGTCCCAAAGGGAGATTGAAGCGTGGCAGTCGCTGGTCGCGTTTTTCTATCATCGCCCAAATCTGCGAGACGACGTCGCACGTTCATTGCAAGATTCCGAGGATACATGCCGCATCGTCCAGCGTTTCCTCACTGGCAAAGGAGAGCCCAAAGACCTCCTCGCAATCAACCGCACCATTCAGGTTTGGACAACTATCCAAAGTAGAATCCAACTTGAGAAAGAAATGGAGCACCGCGAGCAGGATAGCGTTCGTGCTGAGGACTGGTCCAGTGTCACTACTCTTTTGTCAAACATCACCAGCCTTCATGATTTATCGACGCGCATCACCCTTGCACTGGAAGCTGTCGAGTTGCAACCCTCTTTACTGGACGAGTTTATTGAAGGTGATTCTCCAGAAAATGAGCAGAAAATAACAAGCATTCCGTGTGGGGTGTATAAGAAGATCATTCGACCAGAGTGAGTGAAGCGTGCCACCTCGCAGTCCTGTATACGTCGACCTATTGTCTGTAGATTCTCGTCAGAATTGGCCACGTTGCACGACACATTGTGCGTTCTTCTGGAGCGTGGTAGACATCTGGAACGTGATCTGCGGGTTCAGTATAGTGAGGATCATGACCATCATATTGTCTTCTGCCTCAACTAAGTTTACTTAGGCGCCCCCTCTTTGACATTGCGCACGAATCCCTCGCAAGGCATGCACGTTCATATCGGGAGAGCAAAGAGGGCTGAAGCCAAAATTAGGAACGACCCTTCTTTCATCGCTATCTCCGAGAGTGCATCAACCCGCAGTTATTTCTATCAGGTATCTCATTGTCGTCGAACGCGACTTACTCGCCCCTTACGAGTGCTCTGCAGCCTTGGTCCAAGCTTGGCACTCAAATCATGGAAACTAGGACGGCTATCGCGAGCGCTGAAAAGGACATTTTCAACTCACTGCGCAACGAGGTTTGTTTCGCCCCTCGTCAGGTGCGCGCTCAGCGCTCAAGCTTCATAGGTGACTGCATTCTCCTCCCAACTTCGGCACAATGCCGGAATAATAGACGAAATTGATATGGCACTCGGCTTTGCCGCATTGGCTGTTGAGCTAAAATTTGTCCGCCCAATGATCAAGGATGAGTGAGCGTCGCGTATCTTCGCTTTGTTCGCACTAGCAACTGACATGTTCGCAGTGCCACACTCGAGGTGGCCAATGGTCGACATCCCACAGTCGAACTCGGGTTATTCACGTCCGGTCGACACTTTACCCCGAATTCAGTGTCACTTCAGCCCAGCTCTCGTGTACACATCATCACAGGACCCAACATGGCAGGCAAGTCGACTTTTCTACGACAAAACGCCCTTATTGCCATCCTTGCACAAACGGGCTCGTTTGTACCTGCCGAGCATGCGGTTGTTGGGATCGTCGACAAGCTGTTTTCAAGAGTCGGGGCAAAAGATGATGTCTTCCGAGACCGAAGCACCTTCATGGTCGAGATGGTCGAAACGGCTGAAATTCTACATCGAGCTACGCCAAAAAGTTTGGTCAGTGTCATGCCTTTACCAAATGCTGCTGAAACCAAATTTGGTGCTAGGTAATCATGGATGAAGTCGGGCGAGGTACAACAGTTAAGGATGGCCTCGCGATTGCATTCGCCACAGTGCATCATCTTGTAGTGAAGAATCGGAGTCGAGTGTTGTTCGCAACTCATTTCCATGAGTTGGCAGATTTACTGGCGTACGATGAGGCGAATCACCGCGGTGATGGCGTTTTCCGTGACGTCAGTTTTTTCTGCACGGACGTTCACGAAACTGAGGTAAGCCCACTTTTATCTTCCAGAAAAGCAGAGTGGGCTCGAGTGACGCAACGATCCAGGACAACTTTTTCGCCTACTCTCATTGCCTTACACCCGGTGTAAATCGTAATAGTCATGGGCTCAAGGTTGCACAGCTAGCTGGCATACCTCCATCTGCACTGCTGCTTGCAAAACGTGCACTCATTGCATTAGACAGACAACAACTCATGAATCCAAAGGAACTATCCGACATCGGGAAGGAGTTGACAACAGCCCTAACCAGCTAGATCTGTGTTGCGTCACCACGTATATAAATGATCCACATTGATAACCCATTCATGCCATCTGTGAACGGATGAAGTTGAGCGCTGAACCTGCCTTCAACCAGTTGACCTGGTCTGACGACATTGTGTGTCTGGTAGGAATCTCAAAGACTTCCCCCATCAGGTTTGTAACGCGGAGCTTGATGACCGCGTCTTCATTCCCATTCATAAGATCCTCAAGGCCGAATGTCTCCACCACGTCACCAGAACCAATCCTAGAGTAGTCTGACATATCAACAAACCAGAGAGGCAGAACGCCTTGTTTCTGTAAGCGGTTATCAGTGGTATTCCAGGTATCACGTTGACAGGTAATACTACCTTCAGGTTCGTCTCGTGGATACGAGCAAAAGAGCGCGCGACGATCATGGCACAACCTGCAGTGATACCTAAACCCAGGTCAACTCAGATAAAAGTCAAACTCGTACCGTAGAATCGGGGTTGTAGTGCAGCGTGTTCGCGAGCACTTCCTTCACCATAGTTTTCGTCCACAATCAGGGCCCACGGCTGGTTTCGTGCCTTTAGTCTCTTGGCGATGGCAGGAATGGTGTCGCTCTTAGACTGATGTGCATCGTGTTCATGGTCGAATGCTACATTCATTTCTCCACCCTCGTCATTGATGGCCGTAATGACTTGAAGGAGTGGTTAAATTAAGTCGAGATGAAGAATTTTTTTTGCATACGTAGGTTCTCTGATATATTGGTAAGATGTCCCTTGTACTTGAGCCATGGTCCCTGACGACGAGGGTCAATTAGATTGAACATAGTAACTGATAAGGTCAACCCACAGCCGCTGAAATATGGTCAGTTGTGCATTTACCTCTCACTCTCATCAGGACCTTAAGTGATGGGAGTTCGAGTCCCTTTGGATTGTGGGGCCCAAAATGGCTAGGGAATGGTTCCAGTATCTCCAGACGCTGAGAATCCTTGGTAATTACGATCTGCGCTCCTGGCTGAGGATCCGGATTGGGACTGGGGTAGTAATCCGTGTTTCCTGGTGTAAATCCCTCCATAGGGAGGTCCTGCCCAGACGGCGGGGAGAACTTGAAGAGTTGTCCATTTGGCAAGCTAATAGCATCAGTCATGGGGTTGAACGTCAATTTTCCCGAGAAAGCCTTGGCTGTAACGACGGTAGGAGAAGCCAGAAAGTTCATGGTATAGCGATTTCCGTCATTGCGCGACTTGAAGTTGCTGTGGAGCTTTATTCAGAAGGATTCTCGGAAATGAATAGTCGACTGACCGGTTAAATGACGTCAGAATAGCTGGAATTGACATGAACAGCATGAGCATTGATGTACACTCGCATACTCGTCGAAATTTTACTTACCATTCTCTTCACCCTCTGAGTCATCTCGTTTCCACTGGAACATGACATTGGCAACATTTCTGAAGGGAAAAGTGGAACGTACCTGACCAATACAGGGACCACAAGCATTTGCGAGAACGACAACACCAACGTCCTCTAAAGTACCTGTGATTCCATCACGTTCCATGGTCGCACGAATCTGTTCAGAACCGGGTGTGCAGAGGAAAGGAACTTTGGCAACCAATCCAACACTTTTAGCCTGTTTCGCGATCTCAGCAACCCTGGTCTTCGGGATGTCAATGGAAAGGTCTCTCGAGCCTCGTGAAGAAAGTTTACCAAGTCCTCATAGGAGCTATTGGTGCAAGATCCAATTAGGCCGGCAGAAACCTCGTCTTTCCAGCCGTTCTCCCGGACGAACTGTCCGAACTTGGATAGCGGTGTGGCTAAATCGGGAGTGAACGGTCCATTGATCATGGGCTCCAAGTCCGACAAGTTCTGAGTGAAGAAAGTTAAGTAAGGAAGGATACTGCCATGATGAGGACATACGATCTCGATCACTTCATCGTATTCAACACCATAATCAGCACTCAAGAAACCTGTTTTGGCAGCTTCATCGGCAGCACGAGCAACTTGACCACGGCCCGTCCCGTGAAGGTATGCACGCATATTTTTTGTGTAGGGGAAAGTTGAAGTCGTTGCACCTACCTCAGCTCCCATGTTCGCCACAGTAGCCAGTCCTATGGAGCCCCAAATCCTGAGCAGTGTAGTTGCATAATGTTCAACGTACCTGTACATGACTGAGTGGCAACCCCGGGGCCAAAGTATTCTAGGATGCGTCCCGTGCCGCCCTACAAGCCAAATTGAAGGGTATTCTTATGAGTAATAAAGTAAACGTACTCTGACAGTGAGCTTTCCTGCTAGATGTAAGATCAAATCCTTAGGAGTCGCCCATCCATTAAGCTGACCAGTAAGATGGATGCCTGCAAATACGATGAAGCAGAAAGCTGTCCAGACACCATGAATATCTTACCAACTACATGGGGGGCTTTCAGTTCCCATGGCGTGCCAGTCATGGCATCCACAGCGTCTGCGCCGCCAACGCCAATAGCAAGCAGGCCGAGTCCTCCGGCGTTTGGAGTATGAGAGTCTGTAGAATAGTATTACTGTTTCCGCGCACACTCACTGGTCTCTTGACGTACCAGTGCCCAGCCTATAGTATGGTGCAAGCAATCAGTCGTTGCATACGCGACAAAGAATAGAAAGTACATGAGCATCCCAGGAGCGGCGTAGTTTTCGAGTACGATCTGGTGTATGATGCCCGACCCGGGCTTCCAGAATTCAATACCATATTTTCGAGCAGCACTTTCAAGGAAGTCGAAAACTTCTTTGTTAGAAACAATAGACCGCTACATTGATGCATCATATGATGAGTCACGCGACTTCACGGATAGGGAGGGCAATCACCCGAAGGTCTGATGCTGCGCCATCGACTGCTTGGATGAGATGATCACAATGGATGCTTGTGGGCACAGCGCATTGAGAGAGACCGGCGCTCATGAATTGCAATCTGAGACTGTGTAAATTTGCAGAAGAGCTCACGCATCCAGCAGCACTCACAAAGCCATCCTGCTACCCCTTGAGAAGGTCGATTAAAAGAATCAATGAAGGACTCAACTGTGCCGATGCATCCTGCATTGCTACGCGTTGTGGGTCGAGCTGCAGGTAGGCTTCGCCTCTGATTTTTCCGCCACGAGACAAACTCTTCTCTGGATCGACCAGGTGGCTATACAAGATCTTCTCTGCCAGCGTCAGTGGCCTGTTGTTGAGCAATTTTCGTACACGTTCTAGCTTCTCGAGTAGTTTAGCATAAGGAGGTACGATGGTAGAGCAGTCCTTCTCGACAACCGGGGCATGCGTTGCGAGGGAACGTTTCAGAACGCATCTTGAATACGGCGCGCCTCGTTGGAAGGTGACTAGCATGGTCGCCGTTGTCCACTGTTCGGCCGCTCGTGTCCCCGAACAACTCCACCCAGCTTCCGCAAACCATGCTGCCTTCCCCATTTGGTGTTCCCCTGACAATCGATCTAGCGGTAACTTATCTAGTACTGTAATCACCAAAGAGGTTCTGCCGCGGTATCCCTCCATCCTGTCGCTCTCTCTTCCCAGTAGCCACCTTTGTATCTCCATCCCTCACCATCTTGCTCAAACCACCGAGGGTTTCGGTCTGCTCCGCGTCTTCGTCTTTCTCTTTGTAATTCCTCCAGGCGCGTCTTCTGTGCCTCTGCCTCATCGACGTCCCCTTCTTCGAGCGCCCGCACGTCTGGTCTGTATCTTGAGTCAGTGTGTGGGAGCTTTCCCTCTAGGTCGCTAGTGATCTCATTCAAAGCGATCCCGAATGCTGTAAACCCGTAGTATTCCATCGTTTCTTTCGGGAATGGCGTTACACGCCAAAGTACGCGAAGATGAGATGAGTCAAGAGCGAGAACGATCTGGTCGTCCCACTTGCCCTCAATGCGAGCGCACACGTCCCCGGACCCTGACAAGACGACACCAGCAACTTCATTAGAGGCGCCCCAGTAACCTGTTTGCTTGAAGTCAATGATACAGCTGGCTCCGCTGACTGTGTTTTTGATCGTCATTTTACCGCAGTGTTCGAGATACTTGGTTCCCATCATTAGGTTTCGCATGAAAGATGATGGTTTGTTCCTGCAACGGCCGAATTAACATGATGACCGGCACATGATGACTTTTTTTACCATTCATATTGATCATCCCCTATCCTGAGTTGCGTTGTGCCTAAAGGAATTATTTCCAAGCTCTTACCTACAGTGAGCGTGAGTTTGGGTCGGATGCTTCGTATGAGAGCGAGGTACCGCGACGACTTACCCCAAAACTTGGTCTTCCCAGCAGACGTGCCATGAAGTTCCCATCCATTACCCTCAGCGTGGTAAGCGATGACGACCGGATTGTGCGAAACCTTTTCCGCGATAAATTTCATCCGAACATCTTCGAATGTTTCCGCAAGCATTGGATTGCTGACAAGAACTTCAACACAACTTCCCATACATGACAGGTACCACTTACAAACCCTTCCTTCCGGAGCGATGTCTCGTGTGCGCATAGCCGGATATAGCAAACGCTGCAACATAACACATTCGCTCGACTGGCTCAATGGCTTCAGCTGCCTGTTGCAGTAATCCATGGTATTCCAATTCCTCAGCTGTTCGTTGCAAGAGAGTCAAAGGCTCATTGAAAGACACGGGGAACGCTATGGTTGATAAATCCTAAAGGAAGATCTCGACCCCATCAAGGAGCGGGGTGACGAAAAACATACCTTGCCGACATTCTTCTTCAGCATGGCGAACAAACTACCTTCGTCACCTATGGGACCTGAAGGAAGGTGAGTTCTCTTGGCCGCTTGGCGCGAATCATCATTTTGATTGATTTTCGAAGGAATCCTATCCTCTTCGTCGTCGCTAGATGCACTTTCAGACTCATCCAGGCTCGGATCCAAGGACTGCAATACGGGGGGTGCTTTCTCGTCTTCGGGCGTTGGATCCTCGAGCAAAAATTCTTCTCCGAAATGATCGTCCGCGTCGAACCATTCGACAGGCGCACTGTCACTCAGATCCGTCATGGATGACATTCTCCTCGACTGTTGGTTCGATGGAACTGAGAAAGCAGATGCAGACAGAGGCTCATCTGTTTTATCTTCAGCAGTCTTGGGTAGCGGAGATCCATGCATCGCCGATGGCAGTGGATTGTTTTGCTGCACCGCACTGAATGACCCCAGAAGAGCAGCGTGCTGGGACTTGAGGGACTCGAGTGCGATTTGAGCACGTTGAAGATGAATGTTGGTGCTTGTATCTGGACTTGGGCGAATCAAAGTGCCGTCTTCATGCGTGGGATGGGAACCGGCTATCGAGAGAAAATCCGGTTCAGAAGTTGGTTATCCCTGATACAGACTGGAGCTTACACTTTTTGAATTTACTGAACACCGATGCTACATTGTTAGTTTTCTCCTTGTCCGACTTGGACTTGGCTGAAGCAACTTTTTTAAATGATTTCTCGACGTACAGCGCTGTGATGGCACTTTCCAACTCAGTAATGGCCTACGAGCGATGATGATTGCATGCAAGTGAGAATATCCAGTGTGCATACCAAGCCCATGTCCTCGGCAATGATGCTGGACTTGTTCCATTGAGAATGGGTAAGCCTGGGAGCTGGCTTGGTCGCACTAGACCGGCGGCCGTCTGTGACGATGAATTTCCTGCTGGCAATTATTCACACAAGACGAGAGAATGATCTGTGTGTTCCACTTGCCTGAAAGCGGACATCCACGTTGTAAAGTCTTCCAAGGTCAGACATTTGATGTGAAAAGTGGCAGTACTCGAATCTAGATGGATGTCCCTGCGGCCGACGACGGTGGAGAGAGCGGCATGAGGAAGGAATATTCTGTCACGGATGGGGCTTTTTGGATCTAGTGAGTAAGACAGTGTGCCTGACTGGTGCAAGACGAAATAGCGACGCGCAAACCCTGCGTGGTAAGATGGGTACGGAGACAGCTACATGAGATGGAGGTGCGTACCCTGCATCTTTTTCCGCCTCTTTTTGAGTAGCCATCCATGGTAGACGATGGCCTGGTCCGGATCGAGGGACGGATTCTTGTGACAGGGGTGGACCATAGGCTAAGTAGGGATATGCTTGAAACCACACGGTCGTGTGTCAGCGCGTGGCCCGGTTGCGACGCCTACGCTCGGTAATGTTCGGCGATAATAAAGGGCGATGATCAAGCCGGGCGATGCATCGATGAACGGATGACATTTTTGACCGCATTCTCTCGCCAGGTGACAAAGCAGACTGTCATTGATGGGAGTCGATATCTCACGCTCCTCCCCTTCATTTACTAGTACCCCCTTTGCCCCTTCTTCCTCATCCTCCATCTTCTCCCTCACAATGGCTGCTCCAACGTACGTATCTCATCCATCCACCTTCATCGCTGATCGCTCACCGATGTAGCGGTGATATCGGCCTTATCGGCCTGGCCGTCATGGTGCGTATCTCCCCGCCCTCCCGTCCAATCAGCTTCTTGAACATCATCTGATCTAGGGTCAAAATCTGATCCTGAACATGAACGACAAAGGATTCACCGTCGTCGCATACAATCGCACGACCAGCAAAGTTGACGATTTTCTCGCCAACGAGGCCAAGGGTATGTCCTGTTATCTCGCACATACTCTCTCTTCATCCATTTTCCTTGAAGGCACCAAGGTCCAAGGCGCACACTCCATTCAGGAGCTCGTTGCTAAGCTCAAGCGTCCCCGCAAGATCGTCCTCCTCGTCAAGGCTGGTCCTGCCGTCGACAGTTTCATCTCCCAGCTCGAGCCCTACCTTGATCCCGGTGACATCATCATCGACGGTGGTAACTCACACTACCCCGACTCCATCCGCCGCGCCAAGGAACTCGAGGCAAAGGGCCTCTTGTTCGTTGGATCTGGTGTCTCTGGTGGTGAGGAGGGTGCCCGATACGGCCCTTCCCTCATGCCAGGTGGTTCTAACGCTGCATGGCCTGCCATCAAGGAAATCTTCCAGGCTGCTGCTGCTCAGGTCAATGGCGAACCATGCTGTGACTGGGTCGGTGAGACCGGTTCTGGCCACTACGTCAAGATGGTACACAATGGTATATCAACCATTCCATTTCTCTATCTACTTTCCTGAAAACCCACATTTATTCGCAGGTATCGAATACGGTGACATGCAATTGATTGCCGAAGCTTATGACATCCTCAAGCGTGGCCTTGGCCTTGAGGAGCGAGAGATCGCAGATATATTTGAAAAATGGAACAAGGGTGTCCTCGATTCCTTCCTCATCGAGATCACTGCCAATATCTTGAAGTTCAATGATGATGATGGTGCTCCCCTCATCACAAAGATCCTCGATCAGGCAGGACAAAAAGGCACTGGAAAATGGACAGCCATCGCTGCTCTCGACGCTGGCACCGCTGGTACGTCGCACTCCCAAGAAGATGCTGGATTTCGTTTTGATAATGCCATCCTGCAGTTACCTTGATCGGTGAGGCCGTGTTCGCACGTTGCCTGTCCGCCATCAAGGAAGAGCGTACGCGTGCAAGCAAGGTCATTGCTGGCCCCCAAAAGGAGCCCTTCCGCGGTGACAAGCAACAGTTCATCGATGATCTCGAGCAGGCTCTCTATGCATCCAAGATCATCTCATATACGCAAGGTTTCATGCTTATGAGGGAGACCGCCAAGGAGGTTTGTCATCCGCTATCCAGAGGAGTAAATTCATTAATGTATGGCGCAGTTGGATTGGAAGCTGAACTATGCTGGCATTGCCCGTATGTGGCGAGGTGGTTGCATCATCAAGGTCTGTCAATATGTTACATGTGTACAGCATGATCAACTGACCCACATGTAGAGTGTCTTCCTCGGTGATATCACCGCTGCATATGAGAAAAACTCGCAACTTGAATCTCTCCTTTTCGACAACTTCTTCAGCAAGGGTATGGCTATCCAATCCATGCTTTAAGTCGAGATAACCTAATCTCTTCCATAGCTGTACATAAGGCGCAGCCTGGTTGGAGACGTATTGTTGCTCAGGCTGTCCTCTGGGGAATACCCACCCCTGCCTTCAGCACCGCTCTTGCCTTTTTCGATGGGTACAGGAGCGAGATTGTCCCTGCTAACCTCATTCAGGCCCAGGTGCGTGTTCCGTGTATGTGCGATGCAATCTTTTAATCCATGGTGGCATATAAAGCGTGACTACTTCGGTGCACACACCTTCCGTGTTCTTCCCGGAAAAGAAAACGCGAAACTCAAGAAGGGCGAAGATATTCGTACGTTTCAAACGATTTCCAGCTTGTCCGCGTGTTTACTCTTTCTTGCTCAGACATCAACTGGACTGGTCGTGGCGGGAATGTGTCCGCCAGCACCTATTCTGCCTAAATGTATTGTTCATGCTAACTGTATGTGACTATAGATTTTACTTGTCCCTTGTCAAAGCGCAACTGTAACCAGGCAGGCGTAAAATACAGACTGCTTGTTATGATAGTACGAATAAAATGAAGCGTTTTTATTAGATATACCTTACGATAGGAGGCCCGGGTTTGTGGCAGATCGATCTGAGTCAGTTGATTCGGATGTGTGCATCTCACACACTCATTCTTTCATGTGCGGTATCTTCTGTTCCTTGCACTCATCTTATAAGCAAGACGCTATCTCTACTGATGACGATGCTTTTCATATCATATCGGACAAACTGAGGCGCGCGAATGCAGCTCGAGGTGGGTCCATACACTGCGACCTGGGAGATCATGATACCACTCAGGCCAGTGGTGATGGCACACAGCTTGAAGTATATCTGAACTTTGAGAACTGAATTTATTGTGTACTAGGTCCAGACGCAGGCCACGCAACATCCATCAGCTTTCCAATTCGCAGCCCAACTTGCAGTCCCGAGCCTGAGATCCCGAGGGGGCATATACTGGAATTTTATGCCTCCGAGCTTCGGCTTAGAGGTCATGCGCCAATTGTGCAACCTCATATGGGGGACGGGGATATACTATGTTGGAATGGGGAGGTACGCAGATCAGTTGATTCCTACCGTAACCTCGGTCTACTGATCGTACTACACCATTCTAGGTCTTCGAGGGTCTGGAGGTAGGAGCCAACATTGATCGCATGGACTTTGAACGTCGAGGTTGAAGTACTAATGATGCATCCAAGATAAATTCCGCCGAAAATGATGGCAGAAAAGTCTTTGAATGCTTTCAACGTGCAACAGACCCGCTTTCGATCTCGAAGATCATCGGAAGCATTGAAGGACCGTACGTCCTTCAGCTCATCTCCGAGTCTATGCGCATCAACGCACTCATTATTTCTAGATACGCGTTTGTGTTTTACCAGGTCTGCCACATAGCTGGTCGTCAATTATGTGTTATCTGATCCTCCGCAGGGGTCATCGAAGAAGTTGTATTTTGCACGCGATCCTCTTGGTCGGCGATCGCTGCTTATACATCACCCTACTTTGACCAAACCTGCCTTCCTTCTAACGTCGGTGTCGGTCGGAGAACACAATGCGTATGAACCCGAGGAGCTCTCTACTAGCGGAGTGTTTGTCTTTGATCTCAATACACTTGGTGAGCCTGAAAACGTACGAGACTCCGACCGTTGATCTTCAAAACTTGATGGAGACATCATTACAGTTTGTGACCAATTTTCAAAAAAATATCGTTGTCCTACCACGGGAAAGTGGCGAACATGCCCCATTCGTATGTCACAAATCAATATGGGGTTTCTGTTCATCTCTTCACCGATCCTAGGGCGTAATTAGCAGAGTCAATCAATCATTACCACTTGATGACCTCCCAAGAATACCGAGCCTTGATGCCATTTCCCTCCCTATACCCCTTCTAGAAGCCGTGGAACAGCTCATTTCTCATCTGGATAGAAGTGTAATGCTGCGCGTAAGAGATATTCCGAAAGCACCGGAGGGCGGCAGTAATGCCAAGCTTGCTGTCCTGTTCAGTGGAGGAATTGACTCCACGATGCTGGCGTTCCTGGCCCATCGGTATGTAGAGACATATGCAGACATCATAGTGTTGCTGATGATTCTCCTGCGATGAGACACGTTCCGCCGGACGAACCGATCGACTTGTTAAACGTGGCTTTCGAGAATCCACGCAAAATACAGGTGCAACTTGACGGCAATATTGGGGCAATGCCTAAAAAGAAGAGAAAACAACACTTGAAGACGATCGAAGCAGGTTCTGGGAGCAGGGAGATGTCATCCTATATGGTGCCAGATAGGATAACGGGTCTTCAAGAAGTGGAGGAACTCAGGAGACTATGTCCCGGGAGAACGTGGAATTTCGTGAGTTTTTCCACCAAAGCTGGTCCGGCGGGCTGTTAAAGCACTTGAAGGTTGAGGTAGATATTCCATACGAGGTAAATGCAGTGATAACCGGGAAAAGCGCGTTCCTTACGATTGGTGAAACAGGATAGTCAAGCAGCGAGACCAGCCGTAGAAGCAACGATGTATCCAAGCAGGACTATCATGGACTTCGTACGTACAATATCGGTTCTTGCGCCCGAGCGTTGTCTCATACTTGGTTAAAGAGTCTTGCATTGGCGCTGTATTTTGCCTCACGGGGAATAGGTCGTGTGCGCGACGATCCGACTTCGGAATACAGGCCATATACGAGTCCCGCGAAAGTACTCCTCAATGGATTGGGATCGGATGAATTGCTTGGCGGCTATGGTCGACATCGGAGCGTTTTCACAACGCGGGGGTGGCAGGGCGTGGTGGACGAGGTACGTCCTGCTGGCTCGCCTTGTTTGTCTCGTGGACATTCTTTGTTCCAGCTCCAACTTGAGCTCGACCGCATCCCCACACGCAATTTGGGGCGGGATGATCGGATCATATCTTCACACGGAAAGGAGACAAGACATCCGTTTCTCTCGCTTTCAGTCGTGTCATTTCTTGCAGGACTTCCGGTGGATCTAAAGCTAGACCCACGGCTGGATGTTGGAACCGGAGATAAGTTATTGTTGAGGCTTGCGGCAAGAAAGGTGGGGCTTGTAGAGGCAAGCGCGAGGAAAAAAAAAGCGATGCAGTTTGGCAGTCATTCTGCACGAATGGAAGGAAAGGTCGATAGCAGAGGGGACTTGTTGCTTACATCTGTCTGAGTGAGAGCCTTTTGTTTACTCCCATGTTTGTTTGCCGCAATAGTACGCTCGGCAAAACCACTTACGACTGACGGCACCAACCATTCTCTCTCATGGCTCTTCCACAAGCTGCGACTCGTTTACTTGGTAAATTGGTCTTTTGTTACGATAAAAAAGCTCTTATCCCGTCTCTTCAGTGCCCTTGGGCATTGCATTTGCAGTTGTGCAGGCCAGTATTTATGATGTTCCTGGAGGATATCAAGCAGTTATGTTTGACCGTTTCTCTGGAGTGAAGGACAAGGTATGTTCTTTTCTTTTTTATCCCGCAGTCAGTGCCACAAATGATGCTTTCAGGCAACGGGAGAAGGAACCCACTTTTTGGTACCTTGGCTGCAGAGGGCTATTCTGTACGACTGCCGGATCAAACCTAGGGTGAGTACCTAGCTGGCGTACGTCGTTGACACTATCGACGAACTGTGAAACCAGAATATCTCGA
>JBBPOD010000336.1:0-21048 GCA_038091255.1 Tylopilus intermedius | reverse complement strand
CCTTCTGGCAGGCCTGTCTGTTTGTTTTCCAAGTAATATCACAGGCCTGTCTGTCTGTTCCCCAAGTAATGTAACAGGCCCACCTGTATATTTCCATACTTTCCACAATCTTTTAACAGGCCTGTCTGTTTGTTCCCCAAGTAATATAACAGGCCCACTTGTATATTTCCATACTTTCTACAACCCCCTGGCAGGCCTGTCTGTTTGTTCCCCAAGTAATGTAACAGGCCTGTTCATATATATCCCACTCGCCCTTCCTGCCGGAGTGATCCCAACATGAATTTGTCGTGAGATGCATGGACCAGCTGTCCGTCACGAGCATCAACCGGTCTTCTGATGGTCTCGAAATTTACGCCATATGGGTATCGTGCCTCCCCAATCTTGCCTGCCCAGTCAAAATCAACGAACATTACGCTCTTGTCATCCACGGACACCATGATGTTTGTATCACGAATGTCGCCGTGGACATAGCCAGATTGGTGCAGCAAATCCAATTTGGCTCCAATGGCTTCCAATACGGAGGGGGGGAACGGTTTCTGGCAAGTTCCCAGCATCTGATACCCATCAAGCAAATCCATGACCACCATAAACCAACCGCCAGGAAGCTTCTCAAAACCTCGCAAGGCTGGAGCGCATTGTTGCTCCGCCAGGAATTTGTGTGCTTCAGGAGAATAAGAGTGAACGAATTTGATGCAAGTACCATCAAAGATTAGCTTGCTATTGACCAAATGCTTCAAGTACTTGCATGATTTGCCCAGACTTGTAACTCGTGGGGTAGGGGAAGAGTTGGCTGGAAGGAAGATCACACGGTTCTTGCAAGTCTTTGTAGTACTCTTTCAGCCGTTCGGTGGCCTTGCGGAAAGCAGCTAGGCGACGGATCATGCTGACTTGCAGGGATGTATGGCTGGAATGGTTTTTGAAACATAGCGGTTCGGTCAGGAGCTGTACCGAAGGGTGTAAATTCCATGTGGCTGCGTAAAGCTCGATATTGGACCCTATGGAAAAGGTAATTAGCGCGACAATCCCCAGGGACAGAAGGTAGAAGGACCAACCGTAAACAGTCACGATGAGACACGGTAGGCAAGACCAATAGTACGTGATCGCCTTGTCTCTCGTGTGCTCCAGGTAGTATCCGATACATTGAAAATACGGATCTGCACCGCTACTGATGACTTCATTCTTGAATTCAACAAGCACATAACGATGATTGTTAATGCTGAGGAAAGCGTCCGTCGGATAAGTGGCTTTGTCCTGCAATTCGAATGATATGCCATGCTTGGCAAACACTTGAGAAACCGCACACGCGCTTCGATTCATCGTCATACATCGCAGACATGGCCATGCCGAGGTCCATAGTGAATGCAGTATCTGTAGATGTTATGGGCAGGGATTGGTAATCGTCAAGAAATCGACCGAAGATGGGATTAAGTAATGTCGGAGGGATGAGGTCTTCTACAGTGTTGGGGCGACCGCAGGGTATATTCTTCTGAATGCCTGGATGATGCTGTCGGGTTCGGAACGAGCTCGGTGTACCAGAGCGAGAGGGGGCCTCGCTTTTGATTGCCTCCAAAACATTGATACGTGCCAGCACCACGGCATTCGTATGGGTGGGTTTTACGTTATGATTGGTGGATGGAATCATTTTTGGTACCTCTTTTGAATTTGTGAGTACGGGTCAGATTAGTTGGGCCAAACTTACTTTCAGCAGTGCTCACCTGAACGACAACGTGTAATGACTCAGAGAGGAGCATTTTTTCGAAGATCCTGATGAGCTTTGCCTCCCCACGGAGACGAGTAGTACCCAAATTCCTATCATCAAGGGCCTTGGAGAGAACAGCTGGCTCGCGTGCCTGACGCTCGATCCTGTACAGCTCAAGGCGATCAGCGCCAGCATCAAGTCCACCGATGTGTGCCTTGCCAATCTCCCCCTTGAGTTGATTAAGGGTTTCATTCATGTCGAGTTCGACTTGGACTGGATCAAGATTGGGTGACCCACAAAGCCAACATTGAATGGGCACCTGCCTTGACGTGACTGCAGCAACTTGCTAAGTTGAGGAATTGGGTTGCAAAGAGCTATCACATACCGAGAAGTATGAGGTCAAGTACACTAGCAGGTTTGGATGATAGGGAGGGGAATGCGTGTGTCACCAGCTGTGAAGTATCGCTGATGATCTCCAGCCGAGAGAATCCGGTGGAATCAAGGATGTCTTGAAGTGTCTGATTGTCATCCGTAGGCAAGGATTTGAATTTGTAAATGCGGAAGTTCCTTAACGAAGTGCCGAGGTCCAGGTTTTCGTGAGAAATGGCTGCTTTAAGGGTTTGGATCTTATCCGTGCTGCAAACTTCGATGGATTGAACAACATCAGTTTCGTCGCCATGCACCCAGTATTTCAAAGTGACTGGGAAGGCAATGAGTCGGTCGGTATGGCAACAAGAGGATAAGATAAGTAACGCACGTTGTCGGGGTCCGTCCACGATGATCACATCGTCTGGGGCATTCTTTAGCCCCTTCCCTGGGCTGAGCAAGGTTGCCCGATCGAGTTTCACAGTTTTGACTGACCATCTGGGGACGGAGTAGAGGTGGAGATCTTTTGCGGCGACTTTGGGGAACTCGGATATCTTCACCCTTATGAGATCTTGAAGGGCGGAGACATTGTGTGCCTGCTGGGTCAGGATCTCGAAGATTTTGTCGTAATCGTCACCATACACCCAACTTGAACAGCAGATCCCTGTTGGGGCCGTGAGGCAATCTCTGGCAGTGGTTCTTTTTCGGTGAGACATGTGCATTATTTCAAACTCCGAAACGTCCATGGAAGGTGGCTTAAGTACTGACTCATTTCTCTGGTCACGTGCTCCACACAACAGGACTTCCAAGCTTCAAAATTGCATCGTGAGGTGGGTTAGGGACAGGGACAGAGATAGGGCGAGGTCGTCGTTGCGTTATAAGGTGGGTGGGAACGAGGGTGAAGGTGAGGGCAAGGTGAGGGCGATGGGGCGCCGTCGCTGTCACAGGAGAGGGCGTCGTCATCGTCGCTGCATCATGAGGTGGGTGAGGGACAGGGATAGGGCTCGGTTGTCGTTGCGTTGTAAGGTGGGTGAGGGCGAGGGCGCTGATGTAATCAAACCTCACGTGGCACTTTTTTCAGAAACAGCTACGTCATCTGCAAAAAAATTGCCACGTGACTGGAGCACGTGCTGCCCTTTGGCTACTTGACCTGTGACAATTTATCCCTGTGACATTTTGGGAGTGAGTGTGACATTTTGGGAGCAGCTGTGACATTTCGAGAGGGTGTGACGTTCTAGAGTCAGCTGTGACATTCTGGGAGCAAGTGTGACATTTTGCAAGCAGGTGTGACATTTCGAGAGGGGGTGTGACATTCCAGAGTCAGCTGTGACATTTTGGAGGCAATACTACATTTCTAAGCATATTGTCCAGTGGTGCCCGCCAAAGAGAAGGAGTGCACAATGCTCCTCCTGCCTAATTTAGTAACTTTCAAACTTAATCAATCCCCAAACTGTTTGATAGCTTCTGTGACAGTCCCAATTCCCAGTATTGCCACTATCCTCATTGGGATCTTTGCCAACACGCGAGTTGCCGGATCTCTGACATTAGTTAATGCCCCATTCGGCAACTGTAATACTGACTATCTGGTTTTAAACCCTGCACAACTCGCCTCACTGCGCCATATTATTGGCAATGTGGCCAACACCTATCACTTAATTTATCTAATTCCCACTGAGCTTCCCCTTCAATAAGGCGATTTTCAATGCCAATAGATGACACTACCTCACCCATCAAGCTGCCTACACTGGGCAGCTATCCCAGCCATCAGTGGGCTCTCGACCACCAATCCATGCCATTCAACAGTTGATTCCCCCCTCTCTTCCTCAGCCATGCTAATCTCATAGCCATTACACCTTGCTCTGCAACCTCTGTGTTTTCCAGTGCAACATCTGTGATGTGGATAGGACCCATCGTATAGTGAGCAGCTTGCTCGGTTTCCCCCTGGGGCCCAATGCCTACTTCGCTCGTCAACCGTCTTACAAGCTAAATGTTTACAGGTTATCAGCTAACCACACTGGGCTCATTGGCTGGCAGCGTGTGTTGCACCAGGGGGTTAACAACTTGCTCCACACCATTCATGCTGTACTAGCCCTGGGCCACCCAGTTTCCGGATTGCTCACACTGTGGACGACATCACCATGTATGCCATTCATGGCTACACCCTGATCCCACAGACCTCGCTCCCAGATGAGGAACTTATCACGATGCTCCTGACTTACAGCTACCTTGATGACACCGTGGGTATGCCACTGTGCAACAATCAAAGCAAGGGCGACAGTGCCATTTATTGGGAAATAGCAGAGCATCTGCACAACAAGCAAAGCAGGTACTACGACCTTTGGGGGCAAGGCACTCGCACCTCCCCCAAGTGTTCCTTCCTCTTTGCAAGCCATTCACACACACTAATTGTCTTATCACCCTTAGACCTGCTCATATGCATTCGAAAGGTTGATCTTTGAGCAGTATTTCACTCAGGCTACCATATGGCAAAGCTCTCTTCTTTTCATATGCTGTCCGGGGTGGACCAGCTGCCTGAGTCACAGTGCCAGAGGCTTCAGAAGAGGTTGCTTGAACCAGAGGACCCGGCTAAGACAGAATTCAAGGTGCATTTCTGTCTGGACTGACTTGAGGCAGGGGGCATGCGAGTGAAGGAGTTGTTGGAAACGCCTGCAGCTTGTCGGACATGAACATGGCACTGAAAACCACCAGGCAGTGTTGCAGTGGACAGCAAGAATCAGTGAAGGAAGTGCTTAAAGCGATAGGTTTGCATATTTCTAGAACCCCATGCACAACCAGATCATAACCAAGGAGATCCTCCTGAAGCAGCCAAATGGGAATGTGTGCTTTAAACATTCATTGGCAGCATCAGGATCATGGGTGAAGATGCCCATTCATTTCAAGGGGGCTTGGGCACAAGATCAGGGGATGACTCGGAAATGTCCAGTGCAAGGCGTTGAAGGTGAGCCATGTGCAGCCTAAGGTCTATTAGCATTAGAGGAAGGTCCTTTTACACCCCTGTCAGCAGGAGGTCGTATAATCACAAATTGAAGTTGACCTTGATTCGCATGAAAACCTAAGGTGCAAAAGAAAACAGGCATTACTATCACCTGCTTCAAACACTCAAACACCAGAGCACCTCAGCAGTAAGTGAAACCAAATACTTGCTGAGAGGCTCGAAGCATCTGACTGCTGACAGCCATTGATGAACAGTGAGATCTGGCTGAGGGAACTGTACCATCTCCTATCCTGGATCATAAAACAGTCGAAGACAATGGATAAAACAAATGGAGGAAGGGGTGTGTGAGAGGGGTGACAATTGCAAGGGTGAACCTGTCAAAGGCTTCATTCCAGTGAGTGACATAGAAAGGGGTCACTGAATTGTAGATGTTTTTAGCACCATCTGCAAGGGAGGTAATATAATATGAATGGCAGGTTTTTTTGTCTCCAAATGATGAATTGTGCAAACCAAGTAAAGTTGAGTGAATCACTGGAGCAGTCACTGAGGAAATGCATTTTATTTAGCCCAACCTTAATCTCTGTACAGATGTAGACTGACCTTGTGAGCAATCTGAGTGGGTGACTTGCCAGAGGTCAGGGCTGCTGGCGCCGCCCTCACCTCATCGTGCAATCAAACCTAACTGATCCCACACAAAGCCAGCGACATATATAGCAGGAGTACATAGAATTTCATAACTTCTGTTTGGATAGTTCTGGGTGAGCTATGAGAGAAGCTGAATACCCTGGAGTTGGATTGTGGAAGTCTGTGTGTGGTCACAGATGTGCTTGTCATGACAGAACTAGAGCACAATTTGTTTGAAGTGCTTGCTTCATCTTGCCAGTAGCAGTGCGTGTAATATGGTCCTTCATTTTATGCAGGGGACCCAAGGAGCTCAGAAGAAAGATTCTAGCTCATGGTAGACAGCAATCACATTGGAGCTCCTACTGAGAAAAGGAGATTGGCACCCATGTAGGGCAAGGGGTTTGACTCTCTTGTCTACCCTCTTATAGGCTCCAAAGGAACTACAAGAATGGTTAAAAGATTGGGTTAGTACTCCTATGGTTGGTGGATCTAGGTGATAGGTTTTCATAGTAAGTGACTGTTATGGCTTTCTTTTGTTTGTTTGTGTTTTGTTTGTATAGTCTAAAGACAGAATGAGATTTGTGTGATCTTGTGGTAATGGGAGATGCTGTAATTAAGCTAAGGTGGTTAGTGGTTGCCAGTGGGTGAACTGTTGTATAGTTGGTGGCACAGGAAATGGATAAACCTGTTGCCATTATGCAAGCAGGTGCCTGACTATGTGACTCAGGCTGTTTGCTAATTTGTTTCAAATGTACCTCACATTTGGCCTTAAGTTTTGCAAGTCACAGTTGGTCTAATATTTGGCTACATGATTGGGATATAGCAACAGTCAGAGTGTGGTGGGATTATAGAATGAAGGGGATATGGTATGTACTAAGTGCATACTGGGGGTACAGTCATCTCAGTCCATCATTGCCCATGCCCCAGGCCATGATGGATGTGAGGACATTCATAGTAATGGTGGGTCCATATCAGGGGACAATTGCCAACACTCAGGCAACAAAGACTGAAAGTCTGGGCTGCCTGCCTGGTGTGAAAGGGATCATGATGGGGGATTGTCCCCAAAGGCTAGAGATCAATCTGCAGGCCTTTATATGCAATACGCTATTGGGTACATGTGACTTCACCTGGAACAAGTTACAATGTTTAGTAGTTGTAGCTACCAGTGGCATTTCATTAAAGAATTTAGCTTTATATATTGATGGCCTTTCTTGATCTGTTCTGGAACAACAGAATGTTGTAAAGACTTCTTGTTGATCAATCTGTGAATGGAATAAGCAAGGTTATATTAACTGAGTGGGAATGAGGCTGCAATGTGCTGCCACATTGATCTAGGGTGCAACATGTTTATGTATAAACATAAGGAAGTCTAATGATTTGTTAGACTTATTAAATACCTGCCAGTGGCACAGTTCATGCCAAACATATTGGTGTATACAATAATATTATGCCCTTCAAGTTGACAGGAATAAAAAGAAATGGACACCCATTTAAATGAACAGAGAAGTCCACAATCAATGCTTCCAGATAATCAAGGATCTGGTGTGGAAATATTCCATACTCAAGCCACCCATTTGGCTCATATGTGACTTTTCCTATCAAAATCATAGATGACTAAGCTTACACTGAAAGGGATAACTTATTATTACTAAGCATGGTCTGGGCCCTTGTTTTTGTGGTGACATGATGGTAATGACTCATAGATAACAATAATTAGTCAGCATATGCTGCACATGATATTATTAATGATCAATTCATATCCATGGAACATCATAGAATATTCCATGGACCTGCCCTATACTGTTAATACACAAGTACAAAATGTTGTTCTAGTATATGTCTGGGCTTTCACCCTGTGTACAATTTAAGTGCTTTTGACCTCCTCCAAGTCAGATTACACTCCCTAGGATTATACAGACCCTAACTTCAGCCTAATCAGCTTTCTATCTCTCTTCTACCTTCAGTACTGTCACTAGTAAGTATTTAGTATTCCTACTAGTCTTGTGCTATTGCTGTCATTGTAGTGTACTTGATTTGTCTCAGGCTCTATGGGGTAGGCATACTATACAGGCAACTGGAAAACATGCCATCCACCAGGCTTCATGTCCAAGAAGCTAAGTGATGCTCAGAAAAATTATATGACATTTAAGCAAGAAACACTTGCCATTATTGAGGTCTTACTCAAATGGGAGGATAAGCTCCTCAGATTCCCATTTACAATTATTACTAATCATGAGGTATTGGGATACCTTCAAACATAGTGAAAGCTGTCTAGTAGACAAGTCTGCTGGGTTGACTCTACTAAAGGAACAGCCATAGCCTTCAGCTCTAGCCACCAGTCTTGGGGGAGGTCATTCCCTTCTGGATCTAGGCAGATATTCACATTTGCCTAGTTGATTTCCTCATTGAGGAAATTATTTCCCTCTGTCCTTTCATAATATCAAGAAAGGATACCACAAGAAACCCTTCTATGTTAAAATCATGACTAATCCAAGCCACTTCCTGCTTTTCTTGGGAAAGAACAATCTTATCTTCACCAAGAATTGCAAGGAAGAGGAGGTTCTAGTATGGGCAATATGGTGATTACTATGGTTATTGATCAAAGTCATAGGACTCTGGGCATTTCAGTGCTCTAAGGACAGCAAATTATATTTGCAGGTGATACTGGCTAGGAGGTTGATACTTTCTGTCACTCATGCCCAACCTGCCAGACCACTAAATGGAAAAATTGATTACCCCAAGAGCTGTTACACAGCCTACTAATCCTGAGGGGACCATGGGAATCAATTGCCATGGACCATTTCTACCAAGTGAGAAATATATATTTGCCTGAACTGATGCTTAGACTCAATGATGCAGATGCATTAGCTGCTCCAGGAGTGTGAACATTCATCAATCAGGCAATAAAGAACCTAAATATGGCACACAATGCTATCATTGAAAACCAAGTGGTATAGATCCACTCTGCTAATAAATAAAGGGCAGAGGGTAGAACTCTCAACAAAGAATGAACCTTTTCACTAAGACTCTTTTGATGCTGAAAGCACAAGCAAAGAAACTTGTTCCAAGGTATATCAGACCTATGAAGGCTTTCTATGATATTGGGAAATTTGACAATAGCAAATGGATCATTGATGAGAGCCTAGTCCATTGCTAGAAAAAAAACAAGGTCAAGTTTCTTGCTAAGTGAAATTCACATGGGAGTCATGCTCCAATTGTGACAATCTCAAGGCCTTTGATAGGTACTTTGAACTACAAGAAGTGGGCATATACAAATAACAAAATACAAAAGAACAAAAATAGAAACAAAGGAACATACTGCTACTATAGGATTACTAATCATTAGTTTACATTTTAGACTTGTCAATCATTTTTCCATTTTTATTATTTTCACATTTGAAATTCCCATAGTACATTTAATAATAATGTGAGGTTCACATCTTCCTCTCTCTTTCTTTCATACCATGATAACCAATTGTGTATCATTGCACCAGCAACATGTCTCTTACAAGATCAGTTGAATGGACTTGTGTCCACATTCCCAAACCCCTCCTTTTGCTTGCTATCATGTGGCAGGTCACTATCACATGACAATTCTTCTCAATATGTTGCATCTCCATCCATTGGCAATAAGACCAAAGATAAATGTCAAAGAGATGACTTTTCATCATTAAGACATTTTAAATGCCAATACTGCTCCTCACCTGGATGTTGGGTCATGTACTCATTTCTGTTGTTTGTACAACATGAAAAGTCCTATGAGGTGTGTGATGACTATGGCATGTATCTTGGTATTATGGCAACTGCTGGTGTCAGTGACTTCTTTTTTTGAGTGGTCAAATGACTGGCTGACTGCTCCATGACAATGGCCCAGTGAGAGCCCTATAATGCTTTACTTTGTGACATTGACTATTTCCATCAACAGAGAATAACCTCCCACTGGAGCTGGACTATGCATGTTGAAATCACATGCCTATTCCAGGAGACCTCTGTTCCTAAAGTTCCCACTCCCACTTCCACTTCCACTTCCACTTCCACTTCCACTTCCATCCCCACCTCCTGTGCATCTCAACTCTCTCCAGATATAGGTTGACTCTTAGGCTGTTGATCCAACCATTGGGCCTTTGAGGTTGCCCCTTGAATCTCACATGATTGCCAGAGGCCAGTCCTTAGAGGTGTTCTTAGCAGGTACTGTGAGGACACCTTTGGAGTCCCATTTTCTTGGGAAAAGGGTGCAGAAGAAAACTCCTGCTGGCCCCCATTCTCTCTTGTCTTGCATGCAGGCTGGACCTGCTTTATCCACATTATTCTCTCATAAGAGAAAAAAGAAAAGGAGGCTGAACCTCTAGTTGAGACCATCTTTTGCAATGAACTGACATGTCCATTGCTCCCTTATAATAACATTTCCATGGCAGAATTCATTACTAATCCATTCAAAGACATCAGGAGACCAATGTTTCCTCAATGGCAAGCATCAGCCAGGTATTGGGTGATGCCCAAGATGCAAAAGAGGTATGCATCATCCTTGTGTGTGTCAACAAATGCATGTGTGCCTACTAGTATGAAGGCAAGATGGCCAATAAGGTCATTGACATCATGTGATTAGAACAAGTTCCCAATGTCCTATTTAGGCACTCTAATGTATCTTTGAAAATGATTGGTGGAGCTATGGGCCTCATGGTCATCTACAATTTAGTGGATTAAATCCATGATCTGTTCACCCAGGCTTAGGCCAAACCAGAGGGGGATGCATTCTCATATTGTCAGGTGGCAGACCTGGTCTCATTTCTTTATCACTGGAGGAAGTACAAGGCTCTCAAAAAAGTGAGTGATCTAATGAAGGTTACTTTCAAGAAATAGAAGCTGCCCAGTTGGGTTTCCTCAGGAATAAAGAAGAGAAAGGATGCCTACAGAAAGAGGACAAGGCTATGGGACCCTTTGCCTCTTGTCATTTGCAAAAGCAGCTTTTTGTCAGAAGTAGTTCTGACTTAAAGTTTGACACAATTCCAACCTGAGGATGAGACTGCCCTGATCCACACTCCAGTTGACAAGACAATCACCTCATGATCCCATCCTATTGCAACAAAGCTGGTGCCCATACCAACCAAGCCCATTACCCAGGCAAAGTCCACCTTAGGTGCCAAACTAGTGTTGCTCCCACTGGGGGTATTACCCCTAAACGCATCCATCAATAAGTGGGCAGTTTTTATTGAAGGTTGCCAAAACTTGAGTAGCAGCTATGGCCTGGGAGGGCTGTGTAAGGTCTTCCTGGGTGCACTTGGGCTTCCCCTAGACTCCAAGGAAGCAGATAGTGATGACAAGATGTTGCCACATGTCTTTTGACACAACATGTCTGAGGATTCCTCCTCATGGAGCAATTAGCAAGGTCAAGACAGGCATAGGTCCACTTGGCTTTAAGCACTCCTCAGCATTCTGCCAATGGCAATCCTAGGATATTATTAATGGTTGTGCAAGTGGGCTAAGGTTGTTCCTGCCCAAGAGAGGACCACTGCCTGGATTGGCAAATTTAACAGCCAGTTCATGATCAAGGAAGTTGCAGTATACCTAGTACAACAAATAGCATTATGTATCACAATGCAGATCATACCATCTCCTGAGCACAATGAGCTGTCTGCAAACTGGTTGAAATGGAGGTTTTACCAGCACCTCCAAGCTATTCATCCCATTTTAGAATGAAGTTAATAGGGCAGTTGAAGACACCAAGCTTACTTACTCAAGTGAGTGGTACAAAAGGAAGGGGAACTTCAACCAAGGTGTCACCATGAGGGATACACCCCCCCCACTTAACATATCCCAGGGGCCTTGAGGGACAATAATCTCCTTGTGTGCTTCAATGAGGCCACACTCATCTATATTGTGACTGTGATGTTGTGCTTACAAAGGAAGCAAAATCAGTGAAACTGGCACAAATGTAAAGGATGGTAGAATCAAAGCAGCAGCTCCTTATACTTATGAACATAACCTTACTAACGTCTTGGACTTGTATCATTACTCAAGGGGCATAGCCTCCTTCAATCTCTTATATATTTACTTTGATCTATGTCTATGATTGATTTTCTTTTATTGTACCACTAACTCCTCTTGTATTTATGATTTTCTCATTCATGTATAAATGCAATTCATTTATTTTGATTTGCTTTATACTAAGGTGTGATGCACCTCAAATAGAGAGGGTGTAAAAGGCTTAATTAAGGCCCCTGATTAGTATGTGCTGTAGTCAATAGATAAATGGAAGCCTTGTGGCAATAAGCTCCCCATCTTTCTTACTTCCTATATTACCATATAATAACCTTACAATGATGGACTGGCTCATATTGGCCAGGATTTCATATAGTCTTTGCCATATGTCTTTGCAAATCAAATTCACTTTACTTCCACTATCTACAATTGCAGTGATTGTATTATTCTGGGCTCATAGGAGTAGCAGTGCACAGGGTTGTGCTAGGTCCATTAAATTGGACTTGATGTGGTGTGATATTGCTTGTGTGACATTTGATAGGCTGACTAAGTGTGGCTTGATTTGATTGACCAAAAGGGAGCTTAATTTCCACAAGTTACCTAAAATTTCTCCTGCTGTCAAGCTGATCAAAGTTCCAAAAAGCTTAGTCAGCACATCTTTTGGGTTATACATATGACATTAATAGTAGAGATTTGTGCTTCCTAAAAGGCACCAAAAAATACACTTTTAGAAAGAAGGCCAAATAACAAAAACTCTCTTCACCTCCTGTTGCTTTACAAGCATTGCAAAAGCAGCTCCTGTTCCAACTTTGATACAATCTCTGATAGGGCAAGACAACTTCAACACCTGGTCAGTAAGACAACCACTCCTCATACTGACCAAGTCCTATTAATTAACCAGGGTATAAGCAAAGTCCACTTTGGGTGAAAGGAGTGCAAAGGCAAAGGGTGAAAAATATTCTGTAAAGTTTTTTGCTATGTTGTTTCTAATTTTGTACTTGCAGCATCTGGCTAATGTTTATTGGGTCAACTCTTTATCCACTTTGGCAGATTCCATTTCTTGGGCTTTTTCACTTCCTTTTTACTAGTACCTCATCACCCACAGCCCTCTCCTTTATCATCTTACCTTAAAGGTTTGGTATTCCCTATTAGTAATTGTTACAATATGGTTAACCATTGCTCTTGGTTCCTTTTCTTGACTTCTTACCTCATGGACTTCATTCCTTGACCTGTGATAGGTCCCAGTCATACAATTTCCTATGCTAATTCTTATTGGCTATCCAGGTCATACAATACAAGTAATTCTTTTCTTTTTGACTTATTGTTCATTAATGTTCATCTTCCTTCCATTCCATCTTTTCCTTCTACAGTAATTGTACTATGACAAGTAGTTGGTTTGTGTGTGTTTACTCTACCTATAAGTAGAGTCCTGCTATAGTTGTAGTCCCTTATTTTAGATCTATGCAATCCATGTTATTTAGCCCCTGGTTTCTCCAAGGCTTGTGGTTAAGTTTTGAGTATAACTGTTTGTGCCCACCATTGAGTGGCATTTCCTCTTTTTCTCTTTCTCTTGGGTCATAGTCTTTACTAGGTCTAGGTGACATAGTGTAACAAAAAATCTAGAATCTTCAAATATACCCTAGCTCTTATTGCTGTCAATGACTTGCATGCCATCAAAAACATATAGGGGTCAAAAAAATACCCTATTTCCCATTGTTCCTACTGTCCAATCTTTGCAATACTTTAGGGCCAGTCAGCTCCTATCTATACCTAAATGACCCAAAATTCTTTGATTTTTTTCCTGATTTTTCCTATTAAGATATGACCTATTCTTTTCCCTACATATTTATATCTAAAGTATACTAGTGAACTACACTAGTTTGTAGATGAGTGCTAATCAACTAGGCTTGCACAGCTTGGTCGTGTGACCTCTGTCAAAGCTTAGGAGCTAGCCCAAATTGATATCTTGGCACTGCATGAAGTAAGCAGGCCAAATCCAGACATGAGCTAGTTTACCTTGGTCAGTTGGTTTAGTTTGGATTAGTCTGAATAGAGAATGACATAACCATGGAAATACACAGCCTGCATGCATAACCATGCACAGGAATGAGAAGCTATGAAATTGGTGGCCAGCAGAAATCTCTCAAAGACTATGACAATCACTAGCCAATGGTAAAATCCTCTCATGAACAACTTTGATGGCTAACATAGCCAAGCATAGCCACTCCTAATGAGTATAAAAGAAGCTCATTTCAGGCTGCTTTTGATATCTCATATCTCATTTCATTTCCCTTTTGAGATCACTCATATCACTTGATAGATCTTCTCTTCTTTCATAGATCTACTTCTATTACTATATAGATGATATTTAGATCCTTTAATAATTTGTCAAATTAGAAGGATTATTACCTAGAGATCTTTCAAGCAGATTGCATCAGACTCCTATTACATAAGATCTGTCAAGGAGATCTAGACCTTAGGGTCCAAGCTTCTTATTCAAGCTTTTTATCTTCTTATCAAACTTTATAGGCTTGATTAATATTTAGCAGAAAACTAAGTCAGCCACTAGGATTAGACCACTTTCAGGTCAACCTTTTATTACAAAAGCATATCATAGCCACTAGGGTCAGCCATTAGGCTACTGTAACCTAGATAAACTTAGTCTGGAAATACACCAATTGCCTATTTATGTTTATTCATACTATTTGTTCTTGCACTACTATGCCCAATATAATACAACTTGAAAGAATGCTTAGATATATATATATAAAACTGTACTCTGATTGTACTTGTTGCAAGCAATATAAGAGTTTTTTTTTCATACAAGCTTTGCGTGCGTCAAGCATTCCAGAGCCTCATACAACCATTTATGTAGGACCATTTCATTTGTAGCTATATTATGCACATATTGGATTACCTTTTGTATTTTGGTTTGTATGACTGAAGTAAGAATTTTACTGAAGCCTTGGCTTTACCAATGTGAACAGATATAAGTAATATAGAAATGGAGAGAGACATAGCTGAAGCTGTGCTCCTAAGCAAGACACAGGTTCAAAGATAATTATGAAGGAACTAATACAAATAGGAATTGAAGCAAATGTAAGTAAGACAGGAAAATACAAAGAGGTAATGTAATGGAGGTTCAAAGGTCAAAAGTGAACTGAGAAAATACTTTGGAGCTCATTATAAAGAAACCAGAGATGGTTCTAGAAGGTTAGAGTTGGAATGGTATATGACAGGTGCCTTATGCACTGAAGTGCATAAGTCTAACACAAGCCTATGCCCAGTGACAAAGAATTATTATAATGGGTACTTTGTTATACATATCAATAGTTATGCAATTAAAGACCATGTAATGTGTTTGCAATGCCTGGTACATGTAAGGAACACCATATGAATATATGTAGTCATCATATTTATGTACTGGCCTAAGGAAAGTGCCAAATGGTGTAGCAAGTGGTAAAAGTACTGCAGAACTAACTTTCTCCCTAATGCATCTACAAAGCTAAATCACATATTGTGCATAAATGCATCACATTCTGTCCTAATTTAGCATAGTCTGTTTTGGGTCATCACTACCAAGTTCCTAGGCAAGTAGCAATTTTTATGGCTGACAAATTATTGAAATGCTAACTAATCCTTGATTAAGCCTCCACTTGTACCAGAGATAAGCCACAACTAATGATAAGCACTTGCAACTCATTTAGCTTCATTTGGTTTGTTGGCTGTGTAACTGTGCAACTATGTCCATCATGTTCTGATAAGAAATCCAGCACAGTTCATTCATGACCTAGGCTTCAATATATTATTCTTCACAATGGTTATTTAATGCTGCATAGATTGTAGCACTAGCAAGACTAAAGATATGAGATAAGGATAGTTCTCATGCTACTAATCAATAACATTAGTGGTGTCATTCAGGTGTCACAATTCTAATTTTTGTCAATCATCAATCTTTAAAAATCCAAGCCAGTTGTCAATTCTAATCTTTGTTAGTCATTAATTTTTAGACTAATTCTAATCCTTGTCAGTTACCAGTTCTAATTCTAATTCTAGTTAGTACTTCTGATCCTTATTGACACTGACCCTAATCCTAATCCTAATCCAAGTTAGTTACTGATCTTGATTCTAATCTAATAGATCTGTGAGATACTAATCCTTATTGATATTAATATTGTTGTTAGTCACAAATCTAGAATTAGGATTAAACCTATGTAATATTAATAAAGATTAGAATTGTAACTGACAAGAATTAGAATTGATTATCATTAGTGAACAATTATCATAAATCTCCACAAAAACAATGAATTAAACATATTACATGTTAGCAGTATTACAAAAATGTTCACTATCAAAATATATGACTAATTTAGAAAAGTTTCAACTATTTTTATGAAAATCTAATATTTTAGTGAATTATCCATGAGAGATTTTTCCTGATGCCCCTATCACAGTATAGTCCTACTTTCAAGAGGGAACAGGAGGCAGGGCATTCATTAATGGCATAAAGGAACTTATGAAGTATTTTCAGTGGAAATCATCCCACAATGCATAGAATAAAGTAGTCCTGCACCCACTGCTGGAACCAATCACACACCAATAGTTTTATGACATCCTTTTGTGCTCTCAGGGACAATGATCAGAGGAGGAGGAAAAGGCTGGCTGTACTCAGTGGAATCACAGAGCATGATTGCAACTTGACAATTATGAAGAAAACCTGTTCATTCAGACTGTGGAGAAAAAGATTGAAGCTGTTAGCACATGAGATTAAATGAATAATGGAATTACCTAGATAGAATCAGTTACTAAGTGGTAGGATGTTTGTGGATTTGACAATTGTTCATTATAATAACAGAACTTGGGGCAGGAAATGGTTGTGTTGAGAAGCCTGGTAATGAATTGTGTGAAAAATTTCATACAAAAGGAATCCTCCACTATGCTGTAGTGGAGGAACCCATCTTAAAGCAATAGAGCAGAAAGAATCAAAAAGCTTTATGATAGTCAGTAATATTTTGCTTACCATTGACCACATACAAAAAAAGCCTTGCATTGTGCCTTGGTTCCTCTAACTGACTAGGCATAGCCATGATATGTTGTTCAGCAATCAATAGAACTTTCATTGACAAAATATAAGCTGTTCTAGCTTGTAAGTTCTTATCTGAGCATCCGAATATTCTATTGCAATACATGACATCTAATGATACATGAGTACATGTGATGTTGTGTGCATCAAAATGCCCATCTTCTTCATTGTAAAACTAGTGCAGTCATGCATTATAAGAAAAATAGTAAGTGTTACAACTTATGCAAACCGTGGTACTCTTTTTCCTATCTTGCCCTTGACACTCCTTGACCAGTGATTGGTTACCACATCGTACGATTTCTCTCTCCATTTCCATTTGCTATCCAGATTGTATGATTATCCTTTGCTCACTCTTAGTTTCCTTTCTCGTCCTGGTCTGTGCACCTTCCCCATAGCTATTTGAACTGTCTTGTCTTGTTGTATTGCCTTTAAGCTAGTCTTTGCGAATATCATGCTAGCCTCACTTTCCAAGAACCTCAGAAAGACTCACCGAGTCTCTTTGACATCTTTAAGACTTCGTCTCGCTTCTGAAGGAGACACTTCTACCTTTTGGAAAACCTCCGACAAAGGAAGACCTCTTTGAACCTTTGACTCTTGCTAGCTCTCATAGTGCAACCACTGCCGCAGTCGTAACAAAAGACTAGCTTAACCCTATGAGGCTATCCTTACATAGTCCTCCAACATTCCTCCCAAGAAACCTGCCATTGACTCTCGTTGATTTAAACTGCAAGAACAACCCACTGAACCCTCTGAACCATCCGAACCTACGAACACCCCCCCAGAAATACAAGACACCGATGATGTCCTCCCAGGACATTTCAAACAGGATGACACTCTCAGAGTTGCCACTGAACTAAGCCACGAACTATCTAGGGCAGTAAGCATTCCCAGAGTTCCCACTCCCCCATCCCCCACTAGCACCCCAAAAACAATGCAACCCGTCTTCTCCCTTGAACAACTCCCCTTTGGCAACCTACAACCATTCAAATACCCCCCAATCCAATTCCCTGAACCCACCAGACCCATACAACCCCCCACACATACCCTTCGTCCTAAAGTAACCAAACCTGCATGGCCACCGTAAAAGCAACTGAACTACACATCGGAACCCCAGAAAACTTTGATGGAACCCCTGCCAAAGCCATTGCATTCATAAACACTGTACAATTTTATCTGCTCGTCAATGCAGCAGTATACAATGACAATAACAAACAAATCGCATTCGCCCTCTCCTACATGACTAAAGGAACTGTGCTCACCTGGGCAACCACCTTCCAAGAAAAGGCCATCTCTGGAACAGCCATCACCCTGGGAACCTGGGCTGACTTCATTAAAGAGTTCAAGAAAACCTTCGAAAAACAAGATACTAAAGCTGACACCATTGCTTGGCTGTCAACCAAACAGGTCTGAAGCAAAAAGGACAAACATGGAAGAACTATGTTCGAGCCTCCCCTCGAAACCTATATTTCTGAATTCCAGAACTATGCTCAGAGAGCTGGAATGATCATGGCCGAATTTGACAGCGTTCTAATCAGATTCGTTAGTGAAGGGATCCCCACCCCCCTCATGCGCCACATCTATGGAATGGACACTGTTCCCTCCACCATCAATGACTGGTATGAAAGGGCCAGACAATTCCACGCCCAATGGCTGAGAGCCAACAATGTGGAAGACCGAAACTGAAATCCCCAGAGAACATACTACCACTCCACCACCCCCACTCCTGCCAAAGACCTGAATGCCATGGATGTTGATGCTGTTCGCATCTCAAAATTAACCCCAGAAGAACGAAAGAAGTGCGTTGAACAAGGACTCTGTTTCCACTGCAGAAAAAAAGGACACCTCTCCATCACCTGCCCTACCTTCCCCTCTAGCTCAACTAAACAACTAAACAAGTCCAGAAGACAACCAAAGAAGAACCCTTGCCTAAATTAGTGAAAACTGAGGATGAAGAAGATGATGAAGAAGTGGTTAGAAGAATCACTTTCTCCGCCCTCCTCATTGACTTGGATTTTTAAATGGAAGAGCTCCATCGACGCAGACCTCTTCCTCTCTCTTTACTTGTGCTGCTGTAACTGTGCGAACTAGATCCATGCAAATCCCAGTACAAGTTATCTCCCCCACACACACCTTGAAAGTCGTTGACACCAGAGCCCTCATAGACAGTAGTGCAGAAATCTCCTGCATTGACTGGAACTTTGTAAAGAAACACAAGTGCCACAACCTCCCAACCACCCGCCTTGACAACCAGATCCTTGTGCAAAATGTAGACCAATCTACAAACAAACGAGGAAATATCACCCACATCTGTGACCTTTTCCTTAACATCGAAGGGATCACTCAACAAGGAACCTTCTATGTTGCACTGTGGAAACGAAAACATCATTCTAGGACTCCCTTGGCTACAGAAAACCAATCCAACCATTGACTGGGCCAGGCAGACAATCACACTATCCGAATCCACTGATGAGTCAAAAACCCTCTTCCAACTCCACTCAAAAGATGTAGACCGACACAACAAATCCTTCTGGAAACCCACTCCACCCCCACCCCAACACTACAATGTCTTCCCAGAAGTAGATGATCGCCTCTATGAATACCTAGACTACGAAAGGGAAGACTAATTCCTCGTACAGGCATACTGAGCCTACTTCACCAACAGACTCGTTAAATGCGGATCACGTTTCGCTCCTGCCCACACTATCGCAAGGTTAACTACCGCCACTCAGTTAGCAGTGGAGGCAGAGAAAAACAAGCCAAAAGCCATCCTTCCTTTTGAATATGCTGACTTCACCAAAGTCTTCAACGAACCCTCTGCAGGACACCTCCCCCCACTCGACCCTATGATCATGAGATAAACATGAAGGAGTCCTTTGTCCCCAAGATAGGGAAACTCTACCCTCTCTCTCCCCTGATGAAAAGAAAGCAACTGAAGATTTCCTTGAAGAAAACCTAAAGTCTGGAAAGATCTGTCCTTCAAACTCCCCACAAGCATCCCCATTCTTCTTCGTAAAAAAGAAAGACAGAAAACTCCAACCATGCCAAGACTACCGATACCTCAACAAACATACCACCAGAGATGCCTACCCCCTTCCCCTCATCGGTGACCTCATCAATAAACTAAAAGACGCGAAAACCTTTACCAAGTTTGATGTCCAATGGGTATATAACAATGTCAGGATTAAAGATGGACACCAATGGAAAGGGGCCTTCCTTACTCACAAAGGCCTCTTCAAACCAATGGTCATGTTCTTTGAGATGACCAATTCCTCCGCCACCTTCCAATGATTCATGAACAACTCCTTCTGTGATATGATCACAGAAGGATGACTAATCATCTACATGGACAATCTTCTCATCTTTTCCCCCGATGACAAAACCCATACAGAATGAACACGTCGTGTCCTCCAATGAATGGAAGAACTCGACCTCCACCTACGATTAGAAAAATGCACCTTCACTGCCAAAGAAGTCGAGTACCTAGGAATGATCGTCAAGCCAGGAGAGCTTGCCATGGACCCTGTCAAACTTGAAGGGATTGCCAACTGGCCCACCCCCACTTCTGTCAGACAAGTCAGATCTTTCTTAGGATTCGCCAACTTCTACAAGCGATTCATTGCCAACTACTCCCTCATTGCCTGCCCCCTCATCAACCTCACCAAGAAAAACCAACCCTGGTCCTGGACTGAAGCATGCGTGAATGCCTTCGACCAACTCAAATGACTCTTCCTCACCAAACCTATCCTCAGACTCCCTGACCTATCCACCCCGTTCACCATCGCCACTGACACATCCAAATATGTGTCTGGAGGAATCCTTCTACAAACCGACACTAACAGCAACTGGCACCCAGTCTCCTACCTCTCCCAGTTGTTTGGTGATGCAGAACAAAACTATGACATCTATGACAGGGAATTGCTTGCCATAATCTGAGGCTTGAAAGCCTGGCGACATTACCTGCATGGGTCACCATTTCCCATTCAAGTGTTCACCAACCACAAAAACCTTACATACTTCTGACAACACCAGAATCTAAACCGTCGACAAGCACAATGGCTCTTGGACCTCGCAGACTACGACCTAAAAATGATCCACATCCCCGGATTGCAACTGAATGGCCCCGATGCATTGTCCCACCGACCAGATCATCTTCCCCCATCCGATCTTGACAATGAAGGAGTCACCCTCCTTCCTCCCTCACTCTTCATCCGAGTCATCAATGCCGCCCTTGCTCACCATATATCCTCTCGGTCCAAAGATGACCCTTTTGTCTTAAAAGCCCTCCAAGCATTACAGGACGAAATCCCACCCACATTCCGTTCTCGACTCTTCGACTGGCAA
>JBBPOD010000335.1:0-21060 GCA_038091255.1 Tylopilus intermedius | reverse complement strand
CTGGAAATGCGTAGGCATTGTTGAGCATGGACATAAACTTATGTCCTCTACCAGCCGAGACATGCGCCGCGCATCAATCCACGTGGCGCATCAAATCGCATATCCCCGGCTCCCCACTGGGCGACTGTGCCTGTTTCAGTCGAATCTCGTTTTGGATTCTACAAAAACGTTACAGATACTCCGGTATGATCTCAACTGACTAGCGCGGAAGAAAGTGTGGAGAGTGTTGCAATCGGGGTAACACTCTGGCGGGGAGTGGCAACTGCGGACCGGAGGACAGTGTGCGACCCAAGTCGTAACAGTATCGCTCAAATACTCCCGTCCGACCAGCGTTGCGACCTCCGCCCCCCCTTCCCCCTTTGCCAAATCTCTGCACTAATGTCTACGTTGGATGCCACGTATGTTCCTTCCCTTCCTCACCGTTCACTTCCTTACCCACACTAGTCATGGTGCATACCTCATCGGGGTCATCCTCGCAGCGTTGTGAGTACAGCATGTGTTGCACTGCATTCTACCGTATTCTACCGTATTCATGATTCCTCCCACAGCTTGCATGGGTGTCAGTGTCATGAATACAATTTCACGTGACATCCCGCTCATCTAGCAAACCAGGCACCTGCCTTCAGGGCTGGTACTACTATTCTCATTATCCTTTGGACTGGTGGTCCACCAAGCTTCTCGTCAGTTTACACAGATGCAATGCATTTCGACCCGATTTCACTCTTCTGTTACAGGTCGCCGTCGTACTTGTGCTCGACGCTCTCCATCAGGCGCTGATAACGCACGCTCGCAAGTGCAATCACACCCTCTCGCTGACGTGAATTGATCCATCCACTGGCATAGTTTATACGTATCTCGTCACTTACTTCGGTGATATGGATGCACTTAATCGTCTTCTTTGGTAAGTGGGTTTTCGCTCACGAAGTCATTGCCCTCACTTTTTTTGCAGGAGTCCCGTAGTCAGTGACGCTTGTTCTTTGCTCGTCGTCTTGTTGACCCGTTTCACAATGTAGCTCGCCGTCTACATTGGTGTATGCGGTTGCTCGGCTTCATTTCCACTTTGCTGGCTGACTATGCATATCAGGGATTCAGCACATTCCTTGTCCAGTGCTTCCTAACTATGCGTATTTATAGGCGTACGTACCTACTTTTTATTCGAGGATTCCCGTCGTTCAGTTTTGCCTCCTCCCAGTTAGCCGCCAAAACTGGCTTGCTACTGGCTCAGCCGTACGTTGTCTGTTTTCGCAGCAGTTCGATCTTCTTAGCCTTTTCTCCCTAGATGATAATAGCCATTGCTCAAGTCGGTGAGTGAAATCCTCGTCGTGGTCACCACCCTGGTAAGAATATATTATCTCCAGTTATGGCCGTCGGTGAGTGAAAAGAAGCTTCAATCGTCATGGACATCATTGACAAGGGCGGCACCGCGTAGTCTACGCTAGCAAGGCGTATGTTCTGTTCCACGATTTTTCCCCGTCGACGAAATGCTCACTCACCCGCAGCATACGTTTTACGACTTTTGTACAGCTTGGAACCCTCAAAGTAAGAGAAGGAAGCCAGCTTTTCTGAACAATCTTCCAATTCCGCATCCAGGAATTTACAATGGCGATCAATGGAATATCTTCAGCAGGGGATTTCCTCATCTCGATGATGCTTTGTTATCTCTTGCATGGATCACGAACTAGCTTTCAGAGGTGAATGCTTCCGTGCATTTGCTCGCTTTGTATTCTAAATATACTGTTGTTAGATCCGATGCCATGATTACCCGGCTGGTAAGTGCCCTCCGATGAAGTCGCGTTCGGCAAAAGACGAGAAAATGTAGATCATGTTCACCATCAACACCAGTCTTTTGACGAGGTCCGTTTCATGATAGTCGGACGCCATTAATGCTGACACTGTGACAGTGTTTGTGCCATTGCTTCGTTAATATGCGTGAGTGTCATTGCGTGTCATGTGTAGTTGCTAGTTTACATCATCGCATAGATTTCCGCATCGCCACACACGTTCATCTACATGATATTCTACTTCAGTATTAGTCGCCGTACGTCCAGTTTCGTGCGCGATAAAAATCCTCTCAAAGAATCACTTCCCAGTGTATTGCAACTCTCTCCTGGCCACTCTGAATGCGCGCAAAGAATTAAAGAAATCTCATGACGATAATCTATCCCTGGAATCCACGAAAGCAAGGATGAACCACAGTTTCCTTGCAACAACATCGTCGAAAGTAGGTTTCTCGGGAGATGACGACACGAAACTCATTATGTCACCAGCGCACGCCAAACAATGTATCCATCAAGATCGAAACTACACAAGAGTACCTTCGGGAAGAGGTGGGCAACTGCACATTATACAGGGCATTTCCTCACTAACGTGGCCGTCGCAGTGCTCCTCTTCGTGTGCCAAGTCGAAGAATCCGGAAGGTTGTGCCAGCAAGACAGGATCGAGCGCCGCGAGCCTGGACAGTGTGTGACAGTTAGTAACAACCCAACTTTACTACCACTACTAGTACCATGACTTCGGTTGACTATGTACCATATTTGGTCCCTTAGTTATGACTTGCACTGGTATAGAATGTACCTGCGTCAGATATTTCCATTTGGCCTACACAGCGATGTTTACCCGGATATCATCGACATTGACAGTGTTTCAGGCTAGTCACTGAATGACTTACAACAGAGTATTACGTGCAAAGGAACTGACTGTCAAGCTGCCAGTTGGACATACACGACCTGGTTCCTGCCCGTCCTGTCCAAAGCTTAACCCAGAAGCGTCGTTCCTTCGCAACGAAATGACATAGGTGCGGTAGGCGCTCGGTTGACCAAATCGGCTCGGAGTAGTTGTGTCAGATTGCATCCAACGATGAGATAGCCTGTCAGTTCGGAATATTGATGAACAGCAACCCTGCATTAGCCGTACTATGTGCTCCTAGTGTCTTGCCTTAGAAATAGCCCCATCAACCACTACTATGTCCTCGTCCCCCGCCTTCGTGCTCCCCCTCCACCCATGGTCGCCGCAGCATTGGACGCTACGTACGTCCCCCACTCTCAATCCTTGTTTACTACTAGTATCTTCATCTATCCATCCCAGTTACGGTGCCCTCCTCATTGGGGTCGTGTTCGCAGCGATGTAAGCAGCTGTTACCTCGTTCATTCTCATCGTGCTTACCACTCCATCTACAGCCTGTACGGATGTATGTTCTACCAACACATCTTCACATTCACCTTCAAGTTGTTGAACCAACCCACTCTAGGCTCCTTTGTTCAAATATGGTACTATTATATCCATTATACTACCGACCAGTGGCATTTCAAGCTCCTGGTCAGTTGATACAGTTTATGCGGCTGCGTCGTGACCTCGTCTTAATATCATGTCACAGGTGGCTGCCGTTTTTCTCTCAGAGACATGCCATCAAGCTCTAATAACGCACGAGGGCAAGTGCAACTAGGCTGCATGTCGTGTGTGGATTAATTTGCCCCTAGTTTACACGTATCTCGTCACTCATTTCGGAGATTGGGAAGAAGTTCAGAGTGTTATTGTTCCGTGAGCGAGTCTTCGTTAAATTGCATGGCTCCTGTGCTCATTCCGTTCTAGCACTATGACTGTAGGTGGTACTTTTTCATTACTGACCGCTTGTTGACTCGTTCCGTGATCCAGGCTTCAATCTACTTCAATGTATGCAATTCTCGAGTTTTATGTGCACTTTTCCTGACACGTACCAGGGAATTACCGTATTCCTAGTTCAGTGTTTCTTAACGCTGCGCGTTTACAAGCGTACGTACCTGTTGCTCTCTCAGCGAGTGTTCTCGTCGAGTCTCGTCTAATCACAGTAAGCCAAAAAAACTGGTATGCTACCGGCCCAGTTGTGAGTTTCCTTACGTTGGTATACATACTCTGAAATTTTCACTCACTCTTTTCATAGATGATCATGGTTCTGGCGCAGTTGGGTGAGTTACATGCTCATACACATTATTCTGACACCAAGACATTGCTACGAAGTTGTGGTCGTCGGTGGGTAACAATTAAATTCGTGCATGGATGTTCTTGACACCACCGACGTCGTGTAGGCTTTGCTAGCGAGGTGTATGTTTCTGTTTGGTACATTCTTTCATCAGTAACTCACGTGTGCACGCAGTGTGGGTTTCCACACGTTTCAACAGCTTGTACCCCTGGCAGTAAGTGACACGAGCGAAGTCTCATGGACGATCAGTTGATGTCTCATTCAGCCTTGGTCGATATCGATCAACGCCATCTCCTCCGCAGGGGATCTTCTGATCGCCGTGTTGCTATGCACTTTCTTGCGGAGCTGGCGAACTGGTTTCCACAGGTTATTAATCCCTCCATTTGCTCGCTATGTGTGCTGAACATCCTGTCGTTAGAACTGACACGATGATCACCCGGATGGTAAGTAGCTCTATCAATATCGTTTCGACGAAGAATGAACTCGGTGTAGATCGTGTTCATCGTTAACACTGGGCTTTTGACGAGGTCAGTTTCACGTTTGCTCAAGGCGTGTGTTACTAACTGTGTGACAGTATTGCTGCCATTTCTAGCCTGTTATGCGTGAGTATTGTCGTGTATTGCGTGCAATCGCGTGCATCTGATCATGCCATAGTTGTGTGTGTTGCCACGTGCGTTCGTCCACATAGCGATCTTCATAAATATCCCTCGGCGTAAGTCCTGTCTCGCGCAGCGATGAATCCGTCGTGAATAGGTCCACAGTGTACGCCAACTGCCTCCTTGTCACTCTGAACTCGCGCAAAAGGGCGAGGGGCGAGTCTGATCATGATGGGATACCACTTGGTGATGGGTCACTGGCACAACGAAACGGAACCAAGCTCACAACACAATCAAGGGTAGGTTTTCTTGAGTGACGGGTAGGACCTGGTCTCACTGCCCGCATCAGCCTGTGCCCAACACTATCTCCATCAAAGTTGACACTACGCATGAATATATTGGAGATGAGGTGAGTTGCCGATGTGAGAACCCCGTTTTTTTTGGCTTGGCTGATGGGGCTGGTGCCGTTTAGTATGGAGGTGACGTGAAGGGCCCTGGGGCTATCTGAGCCTATTTGACTGTCAGGGCCTCAGGTTCGTCTGAATCTTTATTTCTTTGAAGGTTGCTACCGTGACCTTTTTTATAATGTCGATATTTTAGAATGCGTGTATAAAACTGGACTATAGTGATGCCATCCATGTACCGTTGCAATGCAGTCCGATGGCGCAAAGCATCCACAGTGCTGTTCATACTACGTGGATGTGACCACAGACTCGGATGAGGGTTTTTCACACTTGCCATGCCGTCATACAGTTCGATTGAAGTTGCCGTCGGAGGCGCGAGTATGTTCATGTCACATGGGGGTTTTGCATCTACGTAAAACTAACATCACTTACGGCGGAGGGCCATCCAGTGCACCGTCCAAGAATCAACGAACCCAAAAATGATGATAAACGGACTTCTTGATCGAGTTAAGTGAGAACGAGACCACTCATTCTATTTTGTGGTCGTTGTGTAGTGTACCCACAGCCTGAGAGACTCCGTGAACTCGCCGTCTGCTCCAAGCTCTCGGTAAACCCGCCAGAGCGTGGTCCTGGCAGCTGCTATCCCACTGGTAGTCCGCCGTGACATATTGCTTGACGGCTCTTGCTACTGGCAGTCTATGATTGGCCGCTGCCGTACGGCTACTGATCTAAGGGTTCAGATCAAGGGCCGTCACGGTGTCTCCGCTAAAACCCAACCTCTCAGTGGCCATGCGTTCCGGGAGCTCCGCCGAATGGACGCCCATCCTACCGAAAGCGTCCGCAGAGTTACACCGATTGCCTAATAAACCCAAGTGGTCGAACGACCTCAGTCGGCAGTTTTAGTGTGAGTCAACGAACCAAACTAGCAGCTAAAAGTGGTCCAATGTGTCCACACACAGCGCTCATTGACATACTACGCCACTGCATCATGATGGCTTGGACACATATGCACGGCCATCCAGTATCTTCGATCACGGAATGTTTGTCATTTGTGTCTTCCAGCACTGCTCAGATAAGGTTCCGGAGAAAACGGTTTGGCCTGAGGATAAACTGTTTCTGGTCGCACGGTTTGCTTAGAGTAACTCCACCGTGACATCCAATGGCTTGTATGGGATCCACATTACGCTCTGAAACCTCCCCTCTCCGAATATCTAGATACCCCCACTCAGTCGGATCGAGACGTGGAGGCTTCGCAGAGGAGCAGCTCGGATCAGCACCGGTAGCATTTTTGCGATTCTCCGGAACCTTTTTTCATGTGCAGTAAGTGACACCCTCAGAATGCTGCAGGTTCGTGTTATATGTCTGCGGGACCCTACAAAGTTCTCTGCAACCACATAATATCACAACCCTGCACAAGAAGCGGCCCGCTTGGAAGATTCCGATCACCTAGAGACCAGCAAGGGTACATTTTCGGGGAGGACGACCGCCATAGAGAAAACCCGCGGCATTCCCAGGTCGCTCGGGTAGGGGGTGTTCTTACGAAGCCCCAAATGCAGATATAACATCCAGTTGACAGTGCAGGGCTGATCCTTATCCGCCGTCCCCCCTCTCTATTTCCATCATCGTCTGCCAAGCTGTACGCTTCGCCATTCCTTATCTGCAGTCCCGACCGCATCTCAGCTCACTAGTTTCCCCCCTTCTTCCTTGCACAATGTTCTCTAACATCACATGGCTGGACCTGTGTCTCGCAGGTGTCGGTCTCTACATCCTCAAGCAGGTTTTGACTAGCAAGGCACCTGCAAAGTTCCCTCCTGGTCCCAAGGGTCTCCCGCTCGTCGGCAACATCGCCGACATGCCTTCCGTCAAACCTTGGCTCACCTTCACTGAGTGGGGCAAGAAATTTGGCATGTTCCTCCGTCTTCTACCTCGCGCAGTACCTTACCTTGCGTTCCAGGTGATATCTCTCACGTCGAGGTTCTCGGTCAACACATCGTTGTCTTGAACAACATCAATGTCGCGATGGAGATGCTCGACAAGAAGAGTTCTTCTTACTCGGATCGTCCCGTCCTTCCCATGGGTGGCGAACTTGTTGGCTGGAAGAACACCCTCGTTCTCCTTCCCTATGGCGACCGATTCCGTGAATACCGTAAAAATTTTGCACGCGTGATTGGCAGCCGTGCAGCTATGGACACCTACCACCCGATTGAGGAAATGGAGACCCATCGCTTTCTCCAGCGTGTGCTTGCCAAACCTGCCGAGCTGTCCCAACACGTCCGCCACACCGCCGGTGCCATCATATTGCGCATTTCCCATGGCTACGAGGTTAGGGAACATCAGGATCCCTTTGTAGACCTCGCAGACCGGGCTGTCGACCAGTTCTCGATGTCCACCGCCACCGGTGCCTTTATGGTTGACGTTATCCCGGCCCGTAAGTTCCATTTCAGTAAATTGAAGGGTGTGCTCATGTTGTTCGGTTGCAGTGGCTCATGTTCCCGATTGGTTCCCTGGCGCCAGTTTCAAGCTCAAGGCAAAGGAATGGCGTGTCACCCTCGAGGAGATGGTCCAGAAACCATATCAATTCGTCAAGGATCAAATGGTAAGCTCAGGTACCGCCTCGTGGTGGCAGATGGACTAATGTGTGATTAGGCTGCAGGAATTGCGCCAGAGTCCTTCGTCTCTAACTTGCTTGAAGGCAGGACCTTGTCTGCAGAGGAGGATCACATCGTCAAATGGTCTGCTGCTTCTCTTTACTCTGGTAAGTTTGTATTCCCTGTGGGGACGATGGTTGACTGACTTGGCACGCAGGTGGTGCTGATACTGTATGTGTGGGCTCAGTTCACGCGGCGTGTAATTGACTTGGTGTGGTTTGTAGACTGTTTCGGCCATCTACTCACTGTTCTTGGCATTGACGCTCTATCCGGATGTGCTGAAGAAGGCACAAGCAGAGATTGACGCTGTCGTTGGCTCGGATCGTCTTCCGAATTTCGCAGACCGTGATTCCCTCCCTTACGTCGAGGCTCTTGCCAAAGAAGTTCTTCGTTGGAACGTTGTCGTGCCTCTCGGTGTGTCCCTTTGACTGTCGCGTGTTTGCAGTCCGCTGATGCTGGTACAGCTGTTCCTCACCGCGTGACTGAAGATGATGTTCACAACGGATATTACATCCCCAAGGGTACTCTGGTCATCCCCAACGTTTGGTACGTGTTTGGGTTTTCGCCGTCGTATATTGCTGATGTGTCCGGTAGGTACATGCTCCGCGACCCGCGGACTTACTCTCAACCTGAGGAGTTCAAGCCTGAACGTTTCCTCGCTCGGGACGGCAAGGAACCCGAAATGGACCCTCGTAACATTTGCTTCGGTTTCGGAAGACGGTAGGCCTCTCGACTCGTGTTTGTGTTCAAATGGCTCACCCCTTTGTTAGTATCTGCCCAGGTCAATAGGTGTTTGAACAGTATGATCGTTTCAGGGCTGATTATTTCGTCCACAGGGATGCACTTGGCTGATGCGTCTGTATGGATCTCGGTGGCAATGTCGGCCGCTGTGTTCGATGTCTCGAAGATTATTGAGAACGGTGTCGAGATCACACCGGAGATCGATCCGTCGTCGGGAACTATCAGGTAAGGGATGGAGTGTCTGCGACGTCGATCGAAAGGCTGACGGGATTGCAGCCACCCCAAGCCGTACAAGTGCTCTATCAAACCCCGTTCGGCAAAGGCATTGGAACTGATCCAGCAGGACCCTGTACACTGATGTGCGCAAGCATGTTTTGACTGGAGGATGCTGTATGGATACAGTTTATACTGCATTGTACACGATTTCTTGCAATGAGACCCGGTTTGGCCTCGGAGTTGGTTCCGTCGAGGGCGGGCAACGTGGTGTGATCGATCGATATTTCCACTCTTCCCTAGTCAATCCTCGCATGTCCTCCCGATTTCTAAATCTCGTTCCTCTCCGAGGCGACGCGGTTCTCGTCGAGAATGCGCTCGACCGATCTCCGAATCGTCTCCGAGAAACTCGTCTCTCCCAACAACGGCGCTTCAGCCACCGCCCGTTCTAGTATCGGATATCTTGTAGTAGTACCAGTATGAATGGGCGTCCCACTGACGACGAGGACAACACTAGTACTCGCCTGTCTATCTCGCCCATCAACTCGCGGTAGATCGCATCCTGAGGCTGGTGGATCAGCTCGGGATCCGACGCCAGCCGCTGTCGTGCAATGTCTTCCACGCGCGATTGGAAACTCGCAATCCGCTCCTAAGGGGTCGGTGAGCACTCGCGAGCAGCGGCACTGGGCGTGATGAACGCACGCTGTGCTGAAACTGCGTCAAGAGTTCTCGTCGCAAGCGGTCGAACTCGCCCGACTTTTTGAATCTGCGTCCGTTCAGTGCCGGCTCGGGTGAGCGCAACAGGAAGGGACTCGCTCATCGATCAGTTGGTCCGGGTTGGACATCGTGATTGTTGTGTGGCTGTGTCTATCCTTGAAGGTTACCACCCGATGGCCAACTCATTTCCGCCTCTCCAAAACGACCTCATCCTGCGTGCTGCTTGGGGTCATCCCACAGAACGCGCTCCGGTATGGGTCATGCGCCAGGCTGGCCGTTATCTGCCAGGTCACCACCTGTTGCTCCCGCTCGCCGCGCCCACACTCAACGTCGTCTTTATCAGAGTTTAGAGAGCTCCGCCAGAACCACGAGTTCTTCGAGATATGCCAGAATCCAGAGCTCGCCACGCAGATCACCTTGCAGCCCATCGATCGCTACCAAGGCCTTATCGATGCCGCCATCATCTTCTCCGACATCCTCGTCATCCCCCAGGCCATGGGCATGGAGGTCCTCATGAACCCTGGCCCCGTCTTCACGAAACCGCTCCACGTCCCCGACGACGTCGACGATCTCAAGACAGACGGCGTCAAGGAGAGGCTCCAGTACGTCTACGACGCCCTCACCCTGACGCGCCACCGCCTCGCCGGCCGCGTCCCTCTCATCGGCTTCTGCGGCGCCCCCTGGACGCTCATGTCCTACATGATCGAGGGCGGCGCGAGCAAAACCCTCCAAAAATCCAAAACCTGGCTGTTCAAACACCCAGAGGAGTCCAAGGCGCTCCTACAGCGTATCACGACCGCATGCATCGATTTCCTGGTCGGCCAGGTGGAGGCTGGCGCACAGGTACGGAGTCCCCCCCGCGCGCTGCTTGTTGCTGCTTGCCCCCTCACGCGTCATCTTCCGTGTGTAGCTGCTCCAGGTGTTTGATTCCAACGGCGGCGACTTGTCGCCACACGACTTTGCACTGTTCTCGCTGCCGTATGTCACACAGATCGCTGACGGCGTGCGCACACAGCTCTCGGCGCGCGGTCTCGCACCCGTGCCCATGATCCTGTTTGCCAAAGGGGCTTCGCCCGCGCTCGCAGCCACCGCGGGGTACGACGTCGTCGGTCTAGACTGGACGGTGGATCCGAGAGAGAGCGCCGTCCCGCAGGACGTGGCTCTGCAGGGCAACCTAGACCCCGTGGTGCTGTACGGCGGGCGGGACGCCATCGAGCGGGAGGTGAAACGCGTGTGCGAAGAGTTCCGCGCTGTGCGTCCCACCACACGTTGGATCGCAAATCTGGGACATGGGATCACGCCTGGCGTCGACCCAGATGATCTCAAATGGTTCTTCGAGTGTGTACACAAATATTCCAACGTAGAGAAGAACGTCGAGTAAATAGGCCTTCGCTTAAGCAAATCATGCTCCAAACTTCTATCATTGGATTGGTGATGTACACAAACGAAGGCAATGTGGATGTGAGGTGCATGTGTGAATGGATGTGCTGAACCTTTACAATGCCGGAGTAGGAGATCATGATAAATACCAACAGATGAAACGCTATGCTGACATGCGCCAGATTAAACGACCGGGCTAAAACGGGTAACAGATCAAAGGAAAGCAAGAGAACAAAGCGTACTCGACTATGCTACGACATCAGCAGCACTAAAGCTGCTCCTCCTCCGCCTTACCGGGCGCGGGCCCGGCCGCTGAGTGGTTTTTGACGCGGGAACGACGACAGCAGAAGCACCGGTCGTCATCCATGCATCAGATGAAGGTTTCGACTTCGTTCCTGCAGCCATCTCCGCCAGGGTATTGGTTGCATTGTTCCGCTTGGCTAATGTGGGTAATCTGGATGGCGTCGGCGACGGTGGTGGTTGGGGGACTCTTCGCGTCGAAGGTGCACCAACCCCTCTGGTAGCTGTACTTCGTGTGGTCGTCCCCGACGCCAGTCTTGGTATCTTATTTGGTGGTTGCGCTGCCATCTTGCTCGAAGCGCCGGTATTGGTGGAAGGTGGTTTCCGTTGGCTAGGTGCAACTGCGGAGCGCAGCACGCGCGTGGGCCGCTGCTCCGACGCCGTTCCTCTTGCTCCAGTTTGTCGTGTCGTTGTCTTGGCACGTTGCCGCGTAACGGGTGGCGCTACGCCAAGCGCAGGAAGGGTGTCCTCTGTCTCCCCATTTTCATCATCGGAATCCACGGCAACCCGCTTCGCCATGGGAGTCTTCCTCGGCTGCCCTGGAGGGGCAATTGCGTGTGCTTTCGCTGCAGCGGCGGCCACGTGTCGACTAGGTGTGACCGGGGGCAAAGGTACAGCGGAGACGCCGTTGGTAGGTGGCGTCGTCCTGCCTCCCTCTCCCATTTCTTCATCTTGCTCTGCTGGTGGTGTTACTGGTGTCACAACTGGTACCGGAGTCGCGGCGGCAGCAGCCTGCGTTCGTCTCATCTCATCGATTGCCGCCCACTTCGCCCATTCCAGCTGCTTGAGATACATGTATTGTTGCTGTGGACCGACTACGCTTCCAGGCCGAACGATGCGCATAAAAGCGATAGCCTCGGCAGCGGTGAACCCATATTTCCAGATGAGATAAGCCCCGATTAGAGTGCCAGTTCGTCCAAGCCCTGCTTTGCACTGGTAGAAAAATGTTACTAAATGTCCGCCAAACAATGACGAGATAATTGAGGGAAAGAAAAATGGCGCACATGAACAGCGATTACTCCTCCACTCTCCACTATAGTGTCCGACTGGTCGATAAATGTCCGCACGATTTCGTCCGTGGGATTCGTGCCATCATCGAAATAAAGGTCTTGGTGATCCATGCCGCGATCGAGGAAGAGTTGTTTGTCGTACAACTCGGTGTTTAAACGAACGACGAGTTTTACTCCGCGTTTCTCGAAGTAATCAAGGCAGTTGCAAAATGGTGTGGATAGCTTGCGTTGGAGGGCGTGGTTAGTAGCGGATGAACGAGTAGGACTTGCTGTGCCAGGTCGGGCAGGAGAAGAGGGTTCTGCGGCAGCTTGCTTTGCTTCTTTCTGGCTCTTGATCCAGGCGGAGTCCACAGGCGATGCGAATGCGATGAAATTGGGCGTTATCCAGTTCCAGTCCCCATTCTCAACCTTCTCATAGTACTCGTACTCTTCCACACTGAACTCATTCATGTCGCACAAACCGTTCTGCATCGCCTTCCACATTCCCCACAGACAGTCCTGGATGCTGAGATTAAAGTCGGAAGGGCCACGTCCGGCATCACGGAAGGGCATGAACTCGATCTCGGCTATCGGGTGAAAGGCTTCCCACGGTGCACGACGTTGTACGATCATCTAAGAAGAGTGTGAAAAGGGAGGTGAAATCAGGGTGTAATACATACGACATAGAGTGAGATCAAAAGGGCCGCATTTGCTTTCCGCCTCGGGTCATCGGAAGAGTACAAAACGAGGCGATGTGATGTGAGGTCCTTGTCCTAATGAAGCAATCAGCGGGGTGGCCCCGCTATGGAGGAGCTGCACGTACTTCCAGTAGTTCGTGGATCAGAATGCAAGCCTTGTAAACCATTGCAAGGTTGAGTGGGCCCCAATCTTGGAAGAAGGAGAGATAGAGTAGTTGGTCATCGATCGTGAAGTAGTAGTAGGTGGCGTCATCGTCTGGCGATGCGGAAGGGCCGCCTCTGGGTCTGGCGCGTACACGGGGGTTGGTGGATGAGTCGGATGATTGATTGTTGAGGACGTGTGGACTGGGTGGAGGATGTGGGAAAGTTGTGAAGTAGAGTCTGATGACGAGGTTGGTTGGGGAAGAGAGGAGGAATTGGCGGGAAGGACTTGCCTGTCACCCAAGTGGCATAATGGCTCACACTTGGGAGCCATTGTTACGGACGAAGGACTCTGTGGATACAGGGGAAGGGGTGAGAGGAGGAAAGGGGGTGAAACGTGCGGGAGGGGAGCGCGACAATAAAGAGCGGTAGCAACGTGCCTCGAGGTAGCCGTTTGGAAGCTTCTTGGAAAAGGAAACACGTCCCGTGACCGTCGCGTTCTGTCAAAACATGTCAAAACAATTCCAAAAACAGACCAATAAACCACAGCCTAGGGTTCGTATGGAACGTCGGAGACGACGGACGCGACGTGGAGCAACGGTGCATGGGCGGCGACGACGCATCTGAGGAGAGACCGTTGACAAAGAGACTCCGAGGAGTGGGCGATACGGAGCAGGGCACGGGGTGTCGGAACACATGGCCACATCACAACGGCAGCATGTCTTGCACGAGGCTGGGCAGCTGGACAGCAGGCCCTGCAGCGTGATACGAGCGCAGGAGCGGGAGAAGGGGCACGTCGTGTATGAGCGTGTGGAGACAATGTTCAGGGGGGCACCGGTGAATCGCGTTGTTTGTCCTTGTTGGAGCACGCGTACACGCCCTCCTCGCTGTCATTCACAGACAGCCCTTCAAAGCTAGAACCCGACGAACGACGTGCACACCGCTCCCGACGATGCCCGACAATCAGATATTCAAGGTATCTTTCATTCATTTCCCTCTCTTTCCCTTTCTACTCATACATTCCCATTCACAGGCGACCTACAGCGGCATACCCGTCTACGAAATGTTTGTCATATTCCCCCACTGCGCGCGACACGTTTTCATCTCTCTAACACGTCCAGGATGTGCAAAGGTGTCGCAGTAATGCGGCGGCGCGCAGATTCCTGGCTTAACGCGACCCAGATACTCAAGGTCGCTGGCTTCGACAAACCCCAGCGTACCCGAGTCCTGGAAAGAGAGGTCCAAAAGGGTGAGCACGAGAAGGTGCAAGGTGGTTATGGAAAGTATCAGGGTCAGTCTCCTTTCCTCGTTCATTCCGCCTCACTTGACCCCCTCATCTCATAGGCACATGGATACCTCTCGACCGAGGTCTCGCCCTCGCCAGGCAATACAACTGTGAAGCAGCCCTTCGTCCCATCATCGAGTTTCAGCCCACGGCAAAGAGCCCACCTCTCGCTCCAAAACATCTCGTGTCCTCGGCCTCCACTACAAAGCCTGCCCGTCGGGTTGCTCCCAGCGAGCCGGCTCCTGCTCCTGTTAGCACCCGTTCGCGCCGTAACGCTGACGCTGAAGAGGATTCGGACCAAGATATGTTTTCCGACCCCGCATCAGAAGATGGCTCGATGACATCATCTCCATCACGTGGATCATCTAGCTCGCGTACCCCGTCTCCCATTGCAGATCAGGCCGACGCGTCAGACGATCGTAGGCGACGTAAACAGCCGCGACGCCACCAACCAGAACGTCCCGACGATGCCTCAGAAGATGAGAGCGCCACTCAAGCCAATGGCGCTGATGATCCGCGTGCTTACAGCGATCAGATCCTCGAATACTTCATTTCGGACACGAATCAAGTTCCTCAAATTCTCATCTCACCTTCCCCAGATTTCGACGCGAATATGGCCATTGACGATGACGGGCACACTGCCTTACACTGGGCTTCAGCCATGGGTCGGCTGCGCATCGTCAAGTTACTGCTCACCGCCGGCGCTGATATCTTTAAAGTGAACAAGGCGGGTCAGACTGCAATGATGCGGAGCGTCATGTTTGCGAACAATTACGATGTACGAAAATTCCCGGAGCTATATGAACTCCTCCATCGTTCCACTCTAAACATCGACAATTATAATCGGACTGTCTTCCATCATATCGTCGATGTCGCCATGTCCAAAGGGAAGACTCATGCGGCACGCTACTACATGGAGACAGTGCTCGGTCGCTTGGCCGACTATCCCAAGGAGTTGGCAGATGTGATCAATTTTCAAGACGAAGACGGCGAAACTGCCCTGACGATGGCTGCTCGGTGCCGAAGCAAGCGCCTCGTCAAGCTGCTGATCGATCATGGGGCAGACCCAAAGCTCGTGAACCGAGACGGAAAGAGTACTGAGGATTACATCCTCGAGGACGAGCGCTTCCGGTCATCTCCAGGGCCGATTTCTCGGCTTTCGGCGATGTCTTTCCGCAATGCGCAAGCTGCGTATCCTTTGCAGACTATTCCCCCGATCATTCCCACAGTTAGCGAGAGGCTACCGCTACGTCATTCAGTGACTGGCCAGAAAGCGAGCACGAAATGCGTCGGTGAAATCACGGGCATGCTTGATAGTCTGGGCGCATCGTTCGATCTCGAGCTTCAGGATAAAGAACGCGATCAGAATCAAGCTCGCGCTCTCTTGCAAAATATCCAACAAGAGATCCTTGAGAGTCACCGGGCGGTTAACCAACTCAGGACACAGGCAGAAGGACTGCTGCTAGCGCAAGGAATGTTGACGGAGCTGGAAAGCCGGTTGTTGGAAAAAATGGGGAAAAGGTATCGATTAGGCTGGGAGAAGTGGGTCAATGACGAGGAGAACCGAGAAAAGTCGATTCGAGACGCGGCGGGCGGGGAGCTGAATATCACACCCGCGACGGTTCCCTATCGGACTGATGATGACGTCGAGGGCGAGGTGCCAGCAGAACCAGGGAAGGATAAAGGCAAGGGGAAGCGGAAAGCGCTCCCCCAGGAAGAGGACATCTCAGACCTTCTTCCGCTGTACGCCGATCAATCGGATGATCAAGAATCGACGAGGGCAGCCTGCGAATTGTTGAGAGAAGAATTAGGGCATCGTCGCAAACGGAGGAAGCAGCTCTTCGATCAGTTGACTGCATTCCAGGCAGAAGCAGGAACGGGCGGGAGGATGGCTGAGTACAGAAGGCTCATTGGCGCTGGGTGTGGGGGTGTACCACCTACAGAGGTGGATAATATCACCGGAATGTTGCTTGAGGTCGGTCATGCTGTTTTATTAATGTTGACCACTTTGTTCATTGCAACTCCAGACGCTCGAGTTGGAAGAATCTAGTACGGCGGCGGGAACATGGACTGCTACAAGAGCTGGCCCATTGCCAGCCGGGTGATGTAGTTATTAATTTTTGGGAGCTTTCTTGTCATCCCGGTCACGGTGTACTTCTATTCCGATTCTACTCCATAGACAGGTAAACAAATGTTTAGTCAGCAAAAATTAGTTCCCGTCGCGTTCAAGAAATTACTTGGGCTCCGAGTTGTTTGCCTTGTACTTCGACCACCATTTCTTGCTCTATGTCATTGTCACGCGTGCAAGTCCTCAAGGCAACTACTAGAGTTCCATGGATAAAGAATTTTCGACATCTCCTGCCTGTTCCGAAGCATTGGTTTGACCGACGTTCACGCTATGATCCCGCAATCAAGGCAGTCTCTGTCAAAGACCGTATCAAATACTGGAATGTCGTTCCCGGAGACACTATTCGCATTCGCGGTGAAGGAAGCAAGCTCCATGATGTTCTCAGCATAAACAGGTTTTCGAACCGGGTATACCTCAAGGGTAACATCAAGGTGCGCGCAGAATATTGCTGGTCAATACAACTTTCCAACCACTGTAACAGGAAACAGCTCCCAACAAGGCGCCAGTGAACAGGAGCGTGCACTACTCAAGATGCCAGCTTTTCATGGGTACCCATAAACTCCCGAGACCTCAAGGAGGAGAGAAGGAAGTCAAGTGAGTATTTTTCCTTTATGTCGTGCTCTAGCAAAATAATGCGCGATGACAGTGTGTTTGCACGACGAATTGGCGTAAGGGATCCTCACTGGCAGCCCGCACTTCGTCGTGTCGATTGGAAGCGCATTGCTCTGGCGACAGTGCCTGCGTATTTCAAAAAGACGAGCAGGACCCCTTCCGTCATTCCATGGCCAAAACATGAGTTCCCAGAACGACCAGGAGGTGCGCCGCATCACGTATGATTGCTTCGGACGCTTATGCCACGTTAGCCAACCCGTTTTACGATACCACCAAGGACGCGATCCTCAAGATTACCTATCAGCCTCCCAATCTCAAAAACATCGTTCCGGCAAATGAAAACGCGTATATCAAGGCGTTGTTTAGCCCTCGGCCGCGATCTTTTGATGAGTCGACGCCAATGGAGTGCCACGTCTCGAAAGAACTTTCGAATCCCCACAGTCGAGCCAAGAAGCAACGTCGCTGGCAAGCAGCCAAAGTTCGCAGGGTTGAGCTGCTCAAGAAATTCGTCGAGCGAGAGCTGATGCACTTGAATGGCCGACCGACGAGGGTAGCGCGTGCTGAGGGTGTGTTCAAGTTCAGGCAGAAGGTGGAGGAGGAGCGGAAAGCGGAAATGAAGAGACGGTGGTTGACTGCAGAGCGGAAGGCCAAGATGGAGCGTAAGGTGAAACGGAAGCAGAGGAAGGCGGAAAAGCAAAAGGAGAAGTTGACACAGCTGGTGCTCAAGGAGGCTACAAACCAGGTCATTCCTGGTGCAGGTGTTTCAGCGTAGAGTCTACTACCGTAATTGGATTCGACCGATTTGTACTAGCTGGCCGCGCAGGCTGTGAGTCCGAGGAGGCAGAGCTCCCAACCCACGTACCTACAAATGCGGACCCGAATACCGTCACGACGACCACGCAATTCGCTCGAGCGTGTGAGCGACTTTATCCTCTGGACCGCCAGCATGGTCGAGTCTCGCTTCAAGTATCGCGCTATCCCGTCGTCCGAGGACGAGGACAACCCCTCGGATGCGGTGGACAACGGTGGGGACGACCTCCATTCTACAGCAACTCAGTGGCCCTTTTCAATAGAGGCTCAAACCAAATGGACCTACTTTCTTCTGGGTTGTGCCATCCTGCTACCTTGGAACGGTGATTTCTCTCGTCAAAGGGTGTCTGTCCGTTTATCAGTACTCAATGCGTTCACTCAGCCCTGATCAATGCAACGTCGTTTTTCACCTCCCGACTGGCTGGGTCCCCCTTCTACTCGACCTTCAGCTCGTACTTGACCAGCACCTTCACGTTGACCAACGTAGCCTTCCAGTTTTACTCCACAATGACTTCCAAACAGGTTCGTACGTCTCGGGACATTTCAAGTTGGGTAAGGAGCGCTCACCAACGGCGACCACAGTCGTCTCCATCTCGTCGTATATTCACATCTATCACTGTGATGACCCTCTTTGTCATATCACTGTGTCTCAGTACCTTTGTCAAAGGCACGCCATGGGCCTTCTTTTCATTCGCTCTCCTCAACGCGGTGGTTTTGGCAATCTCGGGCAGCTATCTGTGTACAGCTGTCCTTGCTGTAACAGCGCTCCTCGGTCCGTCCTTCCTGCAAATCGTGATATCAGGACAGGCTGCCGTCGCAGTTGCAGTCAGTTTTGTACAAGTTGTTAGCTCGATCATCTCTCTCTGGGGCTCGCCTCCACAAACTGTCTCAATGGCGGTCGCAGGAGCCGATAGTACAAGTCATCACGCCGAGGAATTAGCCGCACGAATCTTCTTTGGTGTCTCCGCTATTTTTCTCGTCGCCGTCTTCGTCGTCTATGCGTGGTTGACAAAGCAGCCTCACTATCAGTCCACTATCAGTGCTGCGGTACCACGCTACGAAGGCGGAGACACCGAGGAGCATATTGGATTGATTGCGGGTGATCGCACAAGCCCCGCGACAGGTTCTAACTCGCACGTTTATCAGGTTTTCAAACAAAACTTGATCTTCATGTTCTCTATCGGCTATGTATTCGCGGTCACTCTGGCAAGTGCTCACTTTACCACTTCCATCGCTCTGTAATTCATAGTATTTCTGGCAGTCCGTTTTTCCCGGGATTACGGCGCGTGTGCGATCCATGGATCTAGGCATTCACCCATTGCTATTCGCCGCACTCCACTTCTTGGTGTTCAACACAGGAGATCTTGTTGGGCGATATACCTGTTCCTTCCCTCGCTTCATTGTCTGGTCAGCCAGTAAGATCCTGGCAATGTCTCTGCTACGGACGTTGTTTATTCCCCTGATACTTTCCTGCAATGTCCAACGCCCTGCAACAACTACCCCGGTACATCCTTGGATACATTACGATATCCTTTACATGATTATACTGCTGGCGATGGGATACACCAACGGTTATGTCTCATCCGCAGCTTTACTTGCCGTTTCATCCCTCGAGCATAATCCCAGGCTGAACGGGCGTCGCGATGATGTAGATCTCGCCGCGACACTGGGTGGTTCCTTTATAAACGTCGGTCTTGCTCTTGGTGCACTCTCTAGTTTTGGTGTTCAGGCTATAATATAAGCTTGTAATATGGTATACCCATCATGTACTACATAGATGCTTGATCGGAAGGGGCATACGAACGAATCCATTCACGAGACGAGTCATGGCAACGAACCCGTGGGTGCGCCTGGCAAGCGAGGGGCAAGGTCTTTGGTCTGAGCTGCTTGTCTTCTTCTACGGTGATCAGCAGTTCTGAGCGAAAAGATGTCGCGGTGCAAGATGTATCGTTCATGGGTTGGTTTGGAGGGCGTCGCCTCCGCTGACGGTGCGACCGCGACATTCGTGGCAGGATCGTTCTCCCGTTTGCCTTCGTCGGCTCCCTTCCCCTCTGCGCCTTGCGTGTCCTTCTTGCCATCGCCATCAACCTGACCCTCCTCCTTCTTCTCTTTCTTCTGACGCTGTTTCTCCTCCCACTCCTGCTTCACCTTGGCGATCTCCTCGGGGCTGATAGAGGGTTTCTTGACCTCTGGCTCCGGATCGAGTGCCCTCGTCGCAAACCCACGATCGGTGAGGTGGACGGGGCATATGTAAAAGAAATCCGCCGTATCGATCGTGGCGAGGACGATCACGGTCGGCTTGTAGCACACGTAGCATGCCTTGGCGGTGGCCGCGGTCTGACGCAAAGTTAACGTCGGTCGGTCGCACCCGAGTCGGAGCGAGGGAACGTACTTACCCGCTTGTAATAGAGGTTTGGAAACACCATGGGAAGAGCGGGTCAACGATCTAGACGTGGCTAAGTGATCACGTTGGCTGGGCTGCCCGTCCGCGGCGGCCCGTGAGTGTAAGAGAAAAAGACGCACGGACGCTCTGCGCGCGCTTCTCTCTCACAGCCATGGCGAGCACGGTAGGTCAGGTCATCACATGCAAAGCGGCGGTCTGCTGGGGTGCAGGCCAGCCACTCCAGATCGAGGTCGTCGAGGTTGCACCCCCTAAAGCGCACGAGGTGCGCATCCAGATCCTTCACACCGGTACGTTGGCAACCACCTGTGCCGTACACACCGCCGAAATCGTCTTGACCCTCTTCCCTTTCGATCAGGTATATGCCACACCGACGAGTACACGCGCAGCGGCAAGGATCCCGAGGTACGGTCAGGCGATATTGGGGAGATCGGCGTCCGTGGGCGATTGACGGGTTGATCTTAGGGTTTGTTCCCTGTGATCCTTGGCCACGAGGGCGGAGGTATCGTGCGTTGCCATGTACCGTCGTTGGCTGGAGGCTATCTAACTCGAAATAGGTAGAATCCGTCGGCGAAGGGGTCACCAGTGTCGCCCCCGTATGTTCCCCCCTGTTCCTTATCCGATATCTTTGACCCTTGTCGTTGACAATAGGGCGACCATGTCGTTCCTCTGTACACTGCCGGTCAGTCCTTTATTTCACCGTGTAACCTGGGACACTCTGACGCGCGGTTCAGAATGCCGCGAGTGCAAATTCTGCAAGAGCGGAAAGACGAACCTGTGTGGAAAAGGTAGCTTCAATAAGTTCGACTGCGGCTAGACGTTCATCCTCGTTCGTTCAGTGCGGGCCACCCAGGGACGCGGCGTCATGCCTGACGACACCAGCCGATTCACTTGTAGAGGCCAGCCAGTCTACCATTTCGTACGTCATCTCCTGTGCCGTCGTTGCGACGCCAGGATTGAGCACACCCTTGCCTCTTAGATGGGTACTTCCACGTTCTCTCAGTACACGGTCGTCGCAGACGTCTCCGTGGTTGCTGTCAAC
>JBBPOD010000334.1:0-21061 GCA_038091255.1 Tylopilus intermedius | reverse complement strand
CCTCGCCCGAATGGACACAGTGATTTTGATCCGTATTATAGTCGAACCGTAGTCTACGGCCTGATGGATGGCCAAGCTTAAGGCGCCCGTATGGTTGATGATACAGATGGGAGGGTGTGGCGTTGCCAGTGGAACGTTTGATACTGCCTAGCCTAGTTGCCGGTGGACAGGGTCATTCTCGAGTGACAGCTCACACAGTGTGAGTCAGACAGAATACATACAGCCAGGGCGAAATGACAAGCCTGACATTTATTGAATTAAGTTCCTCAAACGCACCACTGATGCCATAGAGACCAGGGAACTTGAACTACATTTCAAAGCGACCAGAACGGTACTACGAGCCTTACCAGTCACGGTGGTAGGTGCCACTGTCACATCAACGGCGTACTCAGCTGGAAATTACTGATACAGATTGAAACAGGTTCGAAGACGCGAACTCATATACCGATGAAACAAGTTCGGCCTCTTCATCATCATACAAAACGATTACCAGCGAAGGAGATCGTGGCCTGTCACGGTGGCCCAGAGTTGGCCCAGAGTCAGTGGTGCAGAACCTTCAGGCAATGGTACCCAGTTCTAAGGGCCGATCATATCATCCAGCGCCAGTGCAGGATCAAAGTTCTGGCGGTCACCCCTGTTAAGGGCCTGGAGCTACCCGGGCCTCGGTATCCTGACCCACTACTTACCACAATCGGGCTGTGGCGGGTTGGCCCTGACCTTGGCCAACCCCTGGGCCTGTCACTGAGGAACATTTGACTCAGATCTGCTTGCCCACCATCCACTCCAAGCGCAACTTTTAGCTGCTCTGGAACCTCGAACGGCGAGAGTACTATGCGCAACGTAGTTGTATATTATGATTACCTCTACGCGCATTGAGGAGAATAGATAGTGTATGTATCATATGATTATGCTTCGGCCTGGGAGATTCAGACATGTGGCATATCTTGACGTCTTGACAGTCTACAGCAGTCCACTTGCCTTGCCTCTCATTTCTTCCCGACCGTATCGGCTTTCGGGGAATACATGTAAAACCTGCGTTCCAGAGTTCGGGGTTCAAGTTCAGAGATCCCGTCATCCAGAAAGCGCATAATAATAATTTAACCGGTGCGATCATGAGGCATAAAGGTAGATAAACTACGCTGCATGAAAATAACTCTCCTTCGGATAGGATAGAATGAAACAAGGAACCAGATCTATGGCCTCGGAGAGTCTCAAACCTGGGGGAGCGGGAACCAGGGTACCTCCGGATGCCCCAGAAATCTCGTACTGAGGCCAGAGGGCATGGACGAGGTCATCGCACTGGTGAATGAGGGCATGACCTCGATGCGTTGGGTAATAAATGATATCCTGTTAGATGGACGGTCTTCCAGTTGCGTACTAAGTCACCTCGCCGTTCGACCAAGGATCCGTCACAAGTCGTATCGGGCAGGGGTGCTTTATACATAGCACCGGAGACTTGAGAGGTTGTCGAGGTGTGATCGACAAGACAACAAAGTCCTGCGATGAGGCGAGGTCAATATACGCTAGAAAGATGTCGAGCGCTCGATCCTACCTTGACGGATAAGCGGTTGGTGAGGAAACTGGGAACAGTGATATCTTCGCTACATTGAAGTACTCCATCCCAATCGAGAGAGTCCAAGCCGTCCACGCGCGTCGCTGTGTGCTGTGCCAAGCATAAGGGGTGTGAAGGCTCCATTTTCCCCTCGCCGATGATCTGGCTTGCCGTGGCAGATTGACCATGTATATCAACGCTGGTCTGTCGGAGCATATATACTCTGATGTCCACTCCGCAGTCCCCTTTTCCAGTGGCGCCCTGACAAACGCTTTGGTCTTGCTCGAGGAACGGGGCAAGGCACGCAGGGTTGCCACGGATCTGTACATGGAACGGGATTGTATCCGAGAGAGCAAAAGTTTGCACGGCGGGGATGAATAGCTAGAAACATGTATATACTCGAACGCCTTTGTAGCGTGTTAAGATGGTCAAGGACTCACGAGGCATTCAGCGTGCACCCACCCAGAGGCCTGTGTCATCGGTATGGTACGAATGACTTCATGCCATTCCTCGGGAGTGGATTTCACGGTAGACAAAAACGACAAGTCACTTGGAAGTATAGGCAGCTGCGGACGACTTTTTGGGCGGTAGACGAGGGGCACCTTGACGCTGAATTCGAAGTTGTGTCAAAACGGAGTCCCAGGCCACATAACTAGAAAGACTCACGCTTCGTGTTCCTTCAAAAAGGACAGGAACTGTCGTGGACGTGATAATTCGATTATCAGAGAGTAGGAACAAGCAGCGCGAGGTTCGCTACTCTCAAAAGTCGGCGGTAAAGCTCTCGCCCGCTGACCATCATCAAAGGTAAGCGGTAAGAACACCGCAAACGGGATGATCCGAGGACATTGTTGTGCATGAGATGCACTCCACAGCACATACGTTGTTGATAGAAAGGTATCCGAGAGAGGAGCCCAAGAAGCATGAAACAGAAATTGGCCCTCGAGCTGAGGAATCGTCGGGTCTAGCTAAAAATGTATGCAGATCGTTTCTCACCTTCAATGCCACGGACGTTAGGCCTTCCGTGTTGTTGAGTATTACATCCCCTTGAATGAGCCCGCCTCGGCCGTATACAGGATGTACACTGCCGGGATGCTGGGCCCTAAGGACAATAGTGAGTTGATCTGTTATTCTACGATATACCCCAGTGGGAGGGCGCGAGGAGGTGCGGCGAGTAAATTCGACGGTTTGCTCTCCCGGTAGGAGCTCACTAGAATAGTCTGGCGAGGGAGAAGAGGATGTGTACGGTGGTAATATGTCGAGTACCATCTTGTGCGACTTGATTGAAGAAAACTGATTATGTGTAGGGGGTGAGGTGCGCCACGTTCGGTTTTATAAAGCCTCACGGGTATAGCATGTACCGCTCGACCGAGTCAGATTCACTCGGGGGACGCATCATCCCCGATGATCGTTGAATGTAGTTATGACTCACCTCTGCGGTTCCCATACAAGTTAGAATGGCCCAAGCATAAGGTCATTATGAAATGCATCCACCCAATTAACACACTCTTACGGGATTCAGATATATAGCCGGAGAGCGCTAATTTACAAGGCAGTACGTGGCGATCCATGAAGCCTATCCGTCCACGTCGGGTTTGTCTTCCTTCGAAACCACGCTGGGTCCCAGGTCGACAACTGTATAAAAAGAAAATGTCTTGACTTCGGGGGCCTTTGTGGTCCGAGATGGTGTGCCTGCGCCATCCTCGGATGGCAAAGGATCATCAGACCGATATGTATATGACACCATCATGTTGAACTATTGGTGGTCAGTGCTTAATCATCCACTGGAATATTCTGCGAACCTTGACGTTACCCCTGAAACCAGGCTTAATATTGACCTCACCTCCCACGATAGTTACGTTTGCCCTCCTTTCCAGCACGCCTACATTTTTCAGGCGACCGCGAGGCGCCTTGTCTTTAATCCCTCTTCCAGTGTCTCCAATCCCAAGTTCATCATCCTCTACTCCAAACATGTCTTCGTCATCATCGTATTCCCATGCCTCCGCGAAGGCTGCGATGGAGAATGGCGTGGTTGGTAGGGACACCTGGTATGAACGACCGTCCGCAACCCTTTGTGGAGACAATCGCACTTGGATTGGATCGTATAATGGGTTGGTTAGTGCGAGCTGAAAAGGGTTACTTGTTCCTGCCTGCATGACGCCATTCTTCGTATCCACCGCAGCACTTGTGGTCTTGCCTGCCCGTTTGGCTGTCCCTGTCTGCGGAAACGTAACAGTAATGGCGGGCAAGTAGTTGGCCGCCACAAGTTTAATTTTGTAACGCACGGACTGCGCTTTTTGTTCCGGTTTGATCAATATATGTCTGCACGCGGGACAACGTTTTGACACTTTCGAGTGCAACGGTATCCGATGTGGTCGTAGGTCACTTGAACAAGATTGAGTGGCTTATTGGCTGAAAGTCAGGGATATTACCTCGAGCGTATTGGCGTCGTCCAACTGTTTCCCCACCGTTGTTCGAGCTTGGCCACTTCTTCAATGGTTTCCATATGTCGGAGCAGTTCGACGTCCGCATCATCACCACCGCCACCGAGCTGACTGAAGACAGCAGTTTCAACTCGGCTCTTGTACTCCGGCATCTCGTCTTTGTTTGTCGTTCTATCTCGGCCTGCACGGCTACGGCCGAGCGGATTGTATTTGCCAACCCCGGGAATATCGCGCGCGAGCGCGGCAGACGCAGCGGCAGTGGCAGAGGATGTGTGTAGGTGATGAGAAGGTACGGCTGGCAAATGCGAGGAAGATGAAAGAGATGATGTGCGGAGAAAAGGTTCAAAGTGTTCTTTCAAACGATCAAACTCGAGTGATTCGGGGGCAGAGTCTTCGTACTTTTGTAGCTGCGCTGACCACGTCGCGTCAGTAAGACAGAGGGGAGTAAGAACGGTTGCCACTGACCTGCTAGCCCAGTCGGTTTCTCGAACGTGATATTGACTTCGGCCGAGTCCCACCGGCAATGATTGCAGTATAAAAAGTACGGAGCCTCTCCGACGTTGCTGAGTGATGTTGAAGGCTGACCATTGCCGTCGTCTGGGGGGTCGGATGCTACTACGGATAGAGTGGAGCGGCATATTGGACAAGAGAAACAATTGCGGGCACATCTACAGATGATGAAACTAGACGTCCTTGTTGATGAAAGGTGACTAACCGGTTCTTTTCAGCCCTCACACTTGCGCTAGGGACTTCGAATAGACAGTTTGGGCAGTAGTAGCCACTGACTTCGACGGAGACACATCGGTTACATCGGACGGCATCACATTCTTCGCAGAAATAAAGATTGTGTAGTGGGTGAAAGCTTGCGGAGGATGAAGCTAAGGTCGGTGGTGGTGGGGCGTGCAAATCTGACCCTGTTGTGCAAGGGCAATAATATTGGATGCCTGGCCACATCTTGGGAAGAGTCTGAAGGAGATTGGCAACAAGAAGTTTACATAATGGGCAAAGGTTCTACAAGTACATACAGGAACTTCAACGTTGCAATCTGACCTGAGACTATCGTACACTACTTCGGCTCACAAGGCAGTCCGCCTTCCCTTAGAGGTCGTATGCAATTCTAGCACCAACCCAAGCGTAAGGGTAGTTGTGTTGATACCAGTTGCGTACGCTGCGCCTCTCAGCGATCCGCGGTATGGTGGCATAGGATCCTCCCAGCTATGAAGAGATGTTGAGAGACTGGACGATAGAATATAGGTCCAGAGCCACTTACTACGACTTTGTAATTGCCGTCAAAAAAGTCGGCGGAGTACCTAACCGGAAGGTTATTGACCGAACGAAAGAAGAAGAGATCTTGCTCACCCAGGATATAATTGAGATGGAGCGAAGCCTTCAAATTTATCGAATACGGTCGAGGTCCACTCCCACACACCACCGTTATGTCCCTGCCCACCGCGGCTATCTAGCCCAGTCGTAGCACTGAGCCAGCAGCCGGTTAAGATCGCAGTTGCTGCGGGAGAGTATGGGACCACTTACGGGACGGGATGCCAGTTCCTAAATCCGATATTCGCGCCGCCTTCGTATCCGCAGGAAAACTTGTCCATAAACACGCGAAGTTCCGGTTCAGTGGGGATTCGACCACCCTTGACGCTCGCATACACCGACAAATTGTCGTAGCAAGTGATAATAGGCCAGTCCCAAGCGACCCTCATCGGGACAGGTCCGTGCAGCGTACGGACTACGATCCCCCCGTCACCACATTTGACCCAACTAGCGGGGAACGAAACTTTGTCCTTCCCGGAATCCGTGTAGAACTCGAAGAATTCACCATTGGTAACGGGGCTCCAAGAGATCCTGAAGGCATCGACGAAAACCTGACGACGTGGACTCTCATTATCCCAGCCAAAGACATGTCCCCTGAGGTCTTGTGCTTTAACGGGATCATCGGCTTCGATGTCGTCAATTCCGAGAGTAATGCTGGTAGCTTCCATGACGACAGTAGGAGAGGAGGGTTTAGGGGTAGCATTCCACGAGGCGAGCAGTGACTCCCATGGGGGGGTCGTGAAGCCTGGAGGGGAGATTGTTCCACTCCCAGCTCGCTGGAGAAGCATGTACAACAAAGTCTGGTGTCGAGTCAAAATGACATCCTAAGATGATTAAAAACGACGTTGACCTCGATGTGTAGCCCCTCATGTTCATATGTCATAAAGAGCACTCGAGCAACTTTCCTCGTCAGCTGGATAGTGCCATTGGATATATCTGTGTAGAGCTGCGTGAGTCGCGCTCGGGCACGATCCCTGAAGGAGAGGATATCATTGAGCGATGGCCAGTCCTCGTCTTTCTGGGGGACTTTGGAGTGCGGCTTACAGGACTCCATCAGCTTATAAAGTAGAAGCACGAGGAGGTAAACCAACATGGCATTGGGTTGGGTCGTCCACATTGGGGTCCATGCCTCTCTATCATGGAGACAATTCAGTCGTTTACGCTAAGGGGTGAGACAACCTGCCTCAAAAACAAACTGCGCTGGAAAGGTTAATCCCAGTCGCTCCGTGAACCGCGAATTTAACGGACCTTGAACTCCTCAGGTTGAGTGTGAGGTTCCTGGAGGAGACGGGAGAGGTGGATATCCAAGAATGTGGGGATGTGACCAAGATAAAACAAGCAGATGTGGCGGAGGTCGATAGGCTTCTGGAAAAGCATGGACGATGGAATCATCTGGAGCGTAACGAAGTCCCAAGCGTTCCAAATTTCCCGCCAATCTTGCATGGTCGGGACGCCAAACTTTTGACCGATGACATCCTTGCTATTAACAGGTGTGGTTGGTGAGGGCAGTAAAGGAAACGCAAACGGAGCGCGTTCTAGCAACCACAAAGAATAGCGCGATGTACTATCTGTCCACCGCTGGACCGGTCGCAAGCCGGCATCAGTGAACAGCATATATGCGTCTCTCTCTGAGTACTGAAGAAGGGTCAATGTTCATGAGTAACACGAACATGGTAACAAATAAATTTCACCTTCAATGACATCTCGATTTTGACGAGTTCATCTTTCGAGAAATGAATCTCTTCCTTGGTACACGGAATGGTGATGCGATGAGCGTGCAGGCATTTATAGAATGCCTTGTGGGTACCTAGAACACCGCGAACTTGAATAAGGAGCCACAGCTCGCCGGTCCACGGATACTCACGACTACCTTGATCATAAAAATTGACATATTCCCAGTTATTGAGGTCGAAGGTTTCTGAGTCGCCGAGAGTGATTCCGGCTGCCTTGAGGCCATTCATGATGAAGGTTTTGGTAAGGCCTTTGGGATCGTTATAAGCGATCTCGATTTCCTCGCGGTTATTGTCGTGATCAAGGCCCAGTAATAAAGTATCTCCATGACCAGCACGCAATGGCAGGGAGCGAAGGAACTCGGCATCCTCTCCCCGGGAAAAATTGCCGATAGAGGATCCCAGGAAGAGCATGTGAAGCTGCGACTGCTCTGGAGCGGGGTACTTCGTCGCATCGATGCCCGTCGAAACTTGTGTAGTAGCTGCAGATCGAGCAGCCTTCATCCCGACGACATCCCATAGTCCTCCTTGAAGTACAAAAGCGACGCCGTTTTCGTAGGTGCCAAGCATTCCTTTTGCCTCAATCTTTCCCTGGATAGCGGAACCCACATCGGAATTGAGTAACTGGGTCAAAGTGCGTTGGATCTCTGGTTCCTCGAGATCGAGTGCAAAGTAGGACACATAAGGAATGGAAGGGGTTTCTGAGACCTGGCTGGCGAGGGCATGGAGGATAAGAGAAGTCTTTCTCAGGGAGCTGGGTTATGCATCAGCACCCGGCTTGTTGAAGGAGAAGGAGGTGAAAACATAAGTTGGACGGGACAATTTGCCCACAACGCTGTTTCACGAGTGGAAATGACAGAAGATTAACACTGCTCACCCTGAACCGAGCTCAAGCAGAACTTGGCCTGGTGCTCCTTGGCTCGTTGCCAGTACTCGGCTTTGCATGATCTGAACGATTTTGGGAGCATGTTTGTGGAGTATTTCTACTTCGGCGCCAAACAAATAGTACTCTGGAGCATCTGTGGTGATATCGTCGTAGAGTCTGAGACCGCGCTGGTTGTAGAGCAATAGGGTAGGCAACGATTTCGCATTTAGCGGTGCATTGAGACCCCCGACGATGCTGTCTGCGAGATCGTGCTGACGTTTGTCTGCATCGTTGTGGTAGTCTCGGATGTCGAGGATGTGCACGGCGGCGTTGGCGTCACCCATGAGAGTGTTAAGGATCGAAAGATTGGCATGTTCATGACCCCCTTTAATAAGACTGTAACAGGGTGGCGATAAAGCAAGCCCCCAAAGACTCGCGGTGTCAGTGGGGACAGATCCGAGCTGATGGGCCCATCAGTGGAGTCTGAGAAGTACCGACTCGGACGCGCTCACATGTCCATTCATGAGACCTCGTGACCTCGTTTTCCCATACGGTTCGCTCGACTCGGTGCTTAATAAGTCCTGTTTCAAATGTGACAGCGGTAATAACGGGTGAGCTGGGAATATTCCAATCTGTCAATGGGAATGGCTCGGCTTTCCTTATGTGTAACCTAACCTTAACCTTACTTTAGGGTCTCTAATGTGCCATTGGCAGCATCAGTCTGGCTCTCATGCCAGGCAAATGCGAGCATTCACCCCCAATGAATGAATGATGCTTGGTGCGATAGCATGGGATCTGGGGATTCATGGAGCCAAATGCAAGCGCAGGCGCTAAAGTGGAGCCTGAGCACCACATATTAGCCACCCCGCGGCCCCGCGCTAAATCTGAGATACTCCATGCTATGTCAGACGCTGACCGGGCCGCCTGGAACTTATCGAGGGAGATACGTACAGAACGACTAGTACCAACTCGGAATAAGAACTAGTAGTGTGAGTGCAGTAGTCGGAGCTTGAAAGTGGGGAAGACTGTCTTAGTCAGCAGAGGATTCTTTCTTCGTTGCCCTCAACATCGACGATGAGCGCTGCGTTCGTTCCTCCTCCACCGGGCATGCCGCCCCCACCGCCAGGGATGCCCCACCCGTCTGGACTCTCACAGCAATCATCTGCTCGGATGCCCCCAGAAATGCTGGCTCAAAAATCTCAGAAATGGGTGTCGATGCAAAAGAAACGCTATGGCGAAAAACGTAAAGGAGGCTACGTCGATATGGGCAAACAGGTGTGTCCTGTTTTGTCGTAGTCGTCCTTGTGGTTGACACGTCTGGTAGGACCTGCCTCCCGAGCACGTCCGAAAAATCATCAAGGACCACGGAGATATGAGTAACAGAAAGTTCCGCAACGACAAGCGCGTCCACCTCGGTGCACTCAAGTATGTGCCTCATGCTGTCATGAAACTCCTTGAAAACATCCCCTACCCTTGGGAGCAAGTCCGCGAGGTCCCCGTCCTCTATCACATCACTGGCGCCATCACATTCGTAAACGAAATTCCTCGCGTCATTGAACCCGTTTATCATGCGCAGTGGAGTACCATGTGGCTGGCGATGCGCAGAGAAAAACGTGACCGTAGGCACTTCAAGCGTATGCGTTTCCCTCCTTTCGACGATGAAGAACCTCCCCTCGACTATGGTGACAACGTTCTCGATGTTGAACCACTGGAGGCGATTCAATTGGAGCTGGATACTGATGAAGATGCCGCAATCATCGATTGGTTCTATGACCCAAAGCCGCTCGTCGACACCCCTGCTGTAAATGGCTCCTCGTACCGTTATTGGTCGCTCACTCTCCCGGTCATGGCGAACCTTTATCGTCTTGGTCGCACATTGCTATCCGACCGGCCTGATAACAACGCGACTTACTTGTTCGACAAGAAGTCTTTCTTCACAGCCAAGGCACTCAACATGGCAATCCCAGGGGGTCCGAAATTCGAACCGCTTTACCGCGATATGGATGCGTTCGACGAAGATTGGAACGAGTTTAATGATATTGGCAAGGTGATCATCCGGAATCAAATCCGGACCGAGTACAAAGTTGCCTTTCCTCATCTGTACAATTCGTTGCCTCGGTCAGTCCACCTATCCCCATACCACGTGCCCAAAAACGTCTACATCCGGACCGACGATCCAGACTTGCCTGCGTTCTACTTTGATCCCCTCATCAATCCCATCTCCCTCCGAGGCGCGACGCCAAAGAATGCACCTCTTGTGTCTCACGAGGACAAAATCTTTGGCCCCAACGGTACAGATGAGGACGATTTTGAGCTTCCTGAGGAGGTGCAACCGTTCTTAGACGACAAGCCTCTGGAAAATGATCTCACAGCAGACGCTATCGCCTTGTGGTGGTCCCCCGATCCATACAACCGCCGGTCTGGCCGGATGAGGCGTGCCCAAGACATTCCCCTGGTGAAGAACTGGTATCTCGAACACTGTCCTCCCAACCAACCCGTCAAAGTCCGCGTCTCGTACCAGAAACTACTCAAGTGCTATGTATTGAATGAACTCAAGACTCGTCCGGAGAAGGCTATGACAAAGAAGAACCTGTTCCGACAGCTTAAATCGACGAAGTTTTTCCAAACGACGAGGCTTGATTGGGTTGAAGCCGGGTTGCAAGTCTGTAGGCAAGGGTACAACATGCTCAATCTGTTGATTCATCGCAAGGTAAGCAAGTTTCTTAGTGTGCAGAGCAGCCATCCCATTTAAATCGTGTTATGGCAGAATCTGAACTATCTTCATCTCGACTATAATATGAACCTGAAGCCTGTTAAGACGCTTACAACTAAGGAGCGCAAGAAGTCTCGCTTCGGAAACGCGTTCCACTTGTGTCGTGAAATCCTGCGCCTCACCAAGCTCGTCGTTGATGCGCACGTTCAGTTCCGCCTCGGCAACGTCGACGCTTTTCAACTTGCTGACGCCTTGCAATACATCTTTGCTCATATCGGTGCTCTCACCGGCATGTATCGCTACAAGTACAAGGTCGGTTGTCGTGACCTTGTCATATCTTGACTAGCTAATGCGTCATTAGTTGATGAGGCAAGTCCGCATGACAAAGGACTTGAAGCATCTGATCTACTATCGGTTTAACACGGGTCCTGTTGGCAAAGGTCCTGGTTGCGGTTTCTGGGCACCTGGGTGGCGAGTCTGGCTCTTTTTCATGCGTGGCATCGTTCCCCTTCTTGAGCGCTGGCTTGGAAATCTTCTCGCTCGTCAGTTCGAAGGCCGGAACAGCAAGGGCATCGCGAAGACTGTGACGAAGCAGCGCGTAGAGTCGCATTATGACCTCGAGCTTCGTGCTGCTGTTATGCATGATATCTTGGACATGATGCCAGAGTCCATCAAGCAAAACAAGGCCAAGACTATCCTGCAACACTTGTCTGAAGCTTGGCGGTGTTGGAAGGCAAACATCCCATGGAAAGTGCCAGGAATGCCGACTGCGATTGAGAATATTATTCTGCGGTACATCAAGAGCAAGGCCGACTGGTGGTGCTCGTAAGTTCCCTGTGTTTCCAGGTGATGAACGACTTCAATAAGTGACTACTTTTCTAGGGTTGCTCACTATAACCGTGAACGCATCCGGCGTGGAGCCACGGTCGACAAGGCCGTCGTGAAGAAGAATTTGGGTCGACTTACTCGTGAGTTCCTTTATCATCCCATACTGTCGCTACTCTGACGGTGAATCAGGTCTCTACCTTAAGGCTGAACAGGAACGACAGCATGGTTACCTCAAGGACGGACCTTATATCAGTGCTGAAGAGGCTGTCGCTATATACACTGCAACTGTTCATTGGCTGGAAAGTCGCAAGTTTGCTCCTATTCCGTTCCCGTACGTTGCTGGTTATGCTTGCTCTTGGTTTGCGTCTTACGCTGCGCGTATAGGCCCTTGTCGTACAAACATGATACCAAACTTTTGGTCTTGGCACTCGAAAAGCTCAAGGAAGCTTATTCGGTCAAAGGGCGACTGAATCAGTCACAGCGCGAGGAACTTGCGCTGATTGAACAAGCATATGACAACCCTCATGAATGTGAGTTGCATCTTGACCACCGTGTTGGTTGAGTATCTAATGATGCACTAGGCTTGTCACGGATCAAACGTTTACTTCTCACACAACGTGCCTTCAAAGAGGCCGGCATCGAGTTCTTTGACACCTATGACAAACTGATTCCTTGCTATGACATCGAACCAGTAGAGAAGATAACTGATGCCGTAAGTACTAGCTTCGACTTCATGTTCGGTCACTGATAGGTTGTCTGTCCAGTACCTTGATCAATTCCTGTTCTTTGAAGCGGACAAAAGAGGATTGTTCCCCGCCTGGATCAAGCCCGCTGATACTGAACCGCCCCCGCTCCTAGTATACAAGTGGTGTCAAGGTATCAACAACCTAACTGATATCTGGGAGACTAGCGAGGGCGAGTGCAATGTTATGATGGAAACTGTGTTCTCCAAGGTGTATGAGAAGATTGACCTGACGCTTCTTAACCGTCTACTTCGTCTCATCTTGGATCATAACTTGGCAGATTACATTACCGCGAAGAACAATACTGGTATGTCCGCTACTACGTTGTTGGGGTCAGTGTTAATACCTTCTGTTCAGTTTTGACTTACAAGGATATGGCACATACCAATGCATATGGCCTCATCCGCGGTCTCCAGTTCTCCGCCTTCGTTTTCCAGTACTATGGTCTCGTGCTTGATCTGTTGATCCTTGGGCTTCGAAGAGCCAGCGAAATGGCCGGACCGCCTCAGATGCCAAACAACTTCTTGCAATATCGTGATTCTGCCACTGAAACTCGGCATCCGATTCGATTATATTCCCGCTACGTTGACAGGTTGCACATTCTTTTCCGCTTCACGGCGGATGAGGCCCGAGATCTCATTCAACGTTACCTGAGCGCCAACCCAGACCCGACGAACAATAACGTCATTGGATACAACAATAAACGCTGTTGGCCCCGTGACTGTCGAATGAGGCTCATCAAGCATGACGTCAACCTCGGTAGAGCTGTCTTCTGGAACGTGAAGCAAAGTCTGCCTAGGTCTTTGACAACTATCGAATGGGAAGATACATTCGTCAGCGTTTATTCTCAAAACAATCCTCAACTTCTGTTCTCCATGTGCGGATTTGAGGTCCGCATATTGCCCAAGATCAGGACGATGGGTGGAGAACAATTTTCGCTGAAGGATGCAGTCTGGAACCTCACAAATGAGCAAACCAAGGAACGCACTGCGCAAGCCTTCCTTCGTGTATCGGATGATGGTGCGTCAATTGGTCCCAATACATCCTTCAGACTTTGAAATTCGTTTTCATGCAGGTGTCCAGCAATTCAATAATCGTATCCGACAAGTCCTCATGAGTTCGGGTTCCACGACTTTCTCCAAGATCGTGAACAAGTGGAATACTGCCCTCATCGGTCTTATGACTTACTATCGAGAGGCAGTTATCCATACGAATGAGCTGCTTGACGCGTTGGTGAAGGCGGAGAACAAGATCCAGACACGAGTCAAAATCGGCCTGAACAGCAAAATGCCTTCACGTTTCCCTCCGGTCGTGTTTTATACTCCCAAGGAATTGGGTGGTCTAGGAATGTTGTCCATGGGCCATGTCCTGATCCCTCAAAGTGATCTTCGTTGGTCGAAGCAAACTGATGTTGGAGTCACACACTTCCGTGCCGGTATGTCTCATGAAGAAGACCAACTCATCCCCAACCTGTACCGCTATCTTCAGCCATGGGAGGCCGAGTTCCTGGACTCTGCGCGCGTCTGGTCGGAATACTCCATGAAACGCAAGGAGGCAAGCGCACAGAACCGCCGTCTGACTCTCGAGGATCTTGAAGATAGCTGGGACAGAGGGATTCCTCGAATCAACACATTATTCCAGAAGGACCGCCACACGTAAGTCTTGCAAAATATCTTTCTCGTTCCATGTTGATAGTTTTCCCGAAGCTTGGCCTACGATCGTGGTTGGCGAGTGCGCACTGACTGGAAGCAATATCAGCTGTTGAAACAGTATGTCATTTTTCTCCTGCCGCTCACAATTGCCTAACTCTTTTCAGTAACCCTTTCTGGTGGACTTCGCAGAGGCACGACGGAAAGCTATGGCAACTCAACAATTACCGAGTTGATGTCATTGCTGCACTTGGTGGTGTTGAAGGAATCCTTGAGCATACACTTTTCAAGGGCACTTATTTCCCCACATGGGAGGGTCTGTTCTGGGAGAAAGCGTCTGGATTTGAGGAGTCTATGCGCTACAAAAAGCTCACGAATGCTCAGCGGTCTGGTCTCAACCAGATTCCCAACCGTCGATTCACATTATGGTGGAGCCCAACGATCAACCGCGCGAACGTTTACGTTGGTTTCCAGGTCCAACTTGACTTGACCGGTATCTTTATGCACGGCAAGATTCCTACGCTTAAAATCAGTTTGATCCAAATTTTCCGTGCTCACTTGTGGCAGAAGAGTACGTTTCCATTATGGCAGAAGAGCCGATTTGAGTTGATCGATTTTTTCTAGTTCATGAGAGTGTGGTCATGGACTTGTGCCAAGTATTCGACCAGGAGCTGGAACCCTTACAAATCGAGACAGTCCAGAAGGAGACAATTCATCCCCGTAAGAGTTACAAGATGAACTCATCGTGCGCCGACATCTTGTTGTTCTCTGCGTACAAGTGGAACATTACCCGCCCGTCTCTTGTCACCGACGTAAGTTTTTCTTATCCGAAAACTTGTGCGAACGCTCAATTCTGGAAGCAGAACAAAGATGTTTTGGACGGCACTACAAGTAACAAGTATTGGATCGATGTACAACTCAGATGGGGCGACTTTGATTCGCACGATATCGAGCGTTATACTCGTGCCAAGTTCCTGGACTACGTAAGTGGTCGAGTAAATATTCACGGCCCCGAGTCTCACGTATCATCCAGGTGTCCGACTCGATGAGCATTTATCCATCTCCTACTGGCGTCATGATCGGCATGGACCTGGCATATAATCTATGGTCGGCCTATGGCAACTGGTTCCCTGGAATGAAACCTCTCATCCAACAGGCTATGGCCAAGGTTATGAAGGCAAATCCTGCGTGCCATGTGTTGCGCGAGCGTATACGCAAAGGTCTCCAGCTATACTCGTCAGAACCGACGGAACCGTACTTGAACAGTCAGAACTACTCGGAATTGTTCTCGAACCAAATCATCTGTATGACCATCGTGTTTACTACATCAAAATGTTTTACTCACTTCTGATATAGGGTTCGTTGATGACACTAACGTCTATCGTGTCACAATTCACAAGACCTTCGAGGGTAACTTGACCACCAAACCCATCAGTAAGCACCTAGCTTTTATCTGCATTCCAGCGACGACTTACTTTCCCACTTAGACGGCGCCATCTTCATTTTCAATCCACGATCAGGACAGCTTTTCTTGAAGATTATCCACACGAGTGTCTGGGCCGGTCAAAAGCGATTGGGACAACTCGCGAAATGGAAGACAGCTGAAGAAGTAGCTGCTCTGGTTCGTTCCTTACCTGTCGAGGAGCAGCCCAAACAGGTGATTGTTACTCGCAAGGGAATGTTGGGTAAGTACCTTGTTCGGCCCCTACGAAACTTGCTTACCTCGTTTCCCAGATCCTCTCGAGGTGCATTTACTCGACTTCCCGAATATTGTCATCAAGGGTAGTGAGTTGCAACTTCCGTTCCAAGCATGCATGAAGATGGAGAAGTTTGGTGACTTGATTTTGGTAAGCTATTTGGATCATTTCAATGTTCTTGCTCTGATAATAAACCCTCTCTAGCGCGCTACCCAACCACAGATGGTGCTGTTCAGTCTATACGGTGGGTCCAATCTTCCTCGTGGCTGATAGCGATCTCACATTTCAGCAGATGACTGGTTGAAGTCTATCTCCAGTTACACTGCTTTCTCTCGTCTCATCCTCCTCCTACGTGGACTGCATGTCAATAATGAAAAGGCGAAGATCATCCTTCACCCCGACAAGTCCACGATCACGGAGCCTCATTTTGTTTGGCCAACGTTGTCGGATGACGAGTGGATCAAGGTTGAAGTTGCCATGAAGGATCTCATTTTGGCTGTGAGTGGCGTCATGCCCATAGTAAACTCGATGTCGTCTCATCCTCTTGATCACAGGACTTCGGCAAGCGTAACAGTGTTAACATCGCGTCGCTGACAGCCAGTGAAATCCGAGACATCATTCTTGGACAAGAGATTGTTGCTCCTTCTGTACAACGCCAACAAATGGCGGAGTTGGAGAAGAGCACTGAAGCTCAGGGACAAGTCACCGCTATTCAGACGTGAGTTTCCATTCAAGTAGTTGCTGTACGTTTACTGACTTCAATGTCAGTCAAACGACCAACATTCATGGTGACACCATCCAGACCGTGACCAGTAAGTTATTCATACTAACGTTACATGCATTGAACTAAATCACTTCTTACTTTCCTAGCGACGAGCTATGAGCAGCAGGTGTTTAGCAGTAAATCCGACTGGCGTGTCCGTGCCATCTCTGCAACTCATCTACCACTCCGTCTCCAACACATATACGTGTCTAACGATGACGTCAAGGACGATGCTGCATCCTACACATACGTCCTACCAAAGAATATCTTGCGTGCTTTCATTACTGCTGCAGACTTGCGGACACAGGTTGCTGCCTTCTTGTATGGTGCCTCCCCGCCGGATAACAAGCAAGTCAAGGAGATCAAGGCAGTAGCTTGGGTGCCTCAGCGCGGCAGCAATAACAACGTCGAAATGCCAGCTCAGCTTCCCAAGGACGACTACTTGCTGAAAGATCTGGAGCCTCTGGGATGGATCAAGACACAAGCGCTCGAGCTCAATCACCTATCGCCCACGGATGTTACCACACAATCGAAGCTCATGGCAAACCATCCCGAATTTGGCTCCTCGACGATCTGTATCGCGGCTTCGTTCACTCCAGGATCCGTCTCCCTGTCTGCACACTCGTTGACTGTCGGCGGATTCGAGTGGGGTCGCAAAAACATGGACAACTCTGCTAATCCGCCCGGCTTCAATCCCAACATGTCCGAGCGTGTGCAACTATTGCTCTCGGATCGTATCTTTGGTATGACCCTCGTGCCCGAAGGCAAGGTCTGGAACTACGGTATCGGCCTCACCCAGCTGTGGTCACCTGGCTTGCCGTACAGCATGACTATCGACACACCGCTTCTCTTCTGGGCGGAGGAACACCGACCTGCTGCATTCTTGACTGTGAGTCGACATTCAACTTCTGGACCGGCTCTTGGCCACTCACGTACTCTTTACAGTTCGCAAACTTGGAGCAGGAGGATAGCGCAGATGTGGAGAACAGCTTTGCTTGATGTATTCGTTTTCCTTTTGGTCTCGTACAAGTCGATCACGCTTTGTATTCTTATTTGTCTCTCTCGAATTTCAAAACGTCGCGCTCATGCTTTCTGCATTCATCGTACATGGCACAAGTATAGAATGAAATGTCGTACAACGCGCAATGCATCCCCCATGAACGAAACCGATGCCCAAGAATGCAAGAAAATGAAGCAGCAGCAGCAGCACGAAAGAACAAAGTATTACGAATGGCCATCATGTAGTCACGAAGCCGAGCGACACCACCGATCCGCGCTGCGAGAGCGCGACCAGCCCACTGCTTTCCTCTCGTTCTGCAGACTCGGACCGTTCCGCGTCCAGTTTTTCCGGCCGCGTCCCCGGGATGATGTTGGGCCTGGAGCCCCTCCGAGGCGGTGGCGGGGTGAGCGCGATAAAGTCGCATCCAGGTTCGAACGGTGGGGTCCGCCAGTCGCTTGTCCTCAGCGCGCCCGCTGGGGGTGAGATCGGCCGAAAGGGGCTCCGCGGTGGTGGCTTGGGAACGGTCGGCGTGATCGGTGTCCCAAGCTGGAGGAAGCTCGGGTCGTCCTCCTCCTTCAGGATGTGCTCGCCAAGCCCGATAAGCTGGGCATGTGGGTGATAGTACGGCGTAGGAGGGTCGTCGGAGTTATCATCGCTCAGGTCCAGCGTGCTTACTTGATGAGGGGGGATCAAGGTCGGAGGAGTTTGCACGGGTGGGGTGCTCAGGATACGTAGGCGTTGTCGGATGGACAAGCTTTTGGAAGGCGATGAGGTGCGCTGGACGGGAGTGGTATTCCTGAAGAGCGGGGATGTTGGACGCGAAGATGACGCGGGAGTGGGAAAGAATTCCGACGTCCCTGTACTCGAGCTGTGGTGACGGCCTTGAACAAATGGGTCTTCGTCGGGTCGAGGTGGAAGAGCGGACGAGGGCGGTGGCTTGGGAGAGGTCAGAGAGAGTCGCAAGGCACGCTGTGCGACAGAGCTTCTGAAAGACTTTTGCGGCACAGGAGTGGGCGTCGTCAAGGGGACAGGTTCTGATACAGACTCCAGGATCGTAGGAGCAGGAGGGGGTGCAAAGTTGGGTGCTGGCCGGGGAGGTGGCATTGAACGCCGTTTAGCTCCAATGTGCACCACAGGCGACGAGCCATTAACTGACAACGATATTGGCCGCAATGATGTCTCGTTGCCGACAACCGATCCTGCTGACGAAGAGAATGACTCGCCACCAAAACGTAGTTGAGACCGACCTAGCGAATCAGAGGTACTGGTTGAACTAGCACTGTACGTAGAGGAACTGGAGGCGCGTTTCCAAAATGTAGGCGACAGCGAGGAACCACTCCTAGCGCTGAGTTGAGCCCGACAATGGAAGTTGGAAGATGAACTGCTGGGGGAACGATCAGCAGTATGAGTGGCTGGTAAAGATATGCCCGACTCCGTTGAAATACGATGACTGTTCTTGTCAGGTGAAAGCGGAATAGAAGGCGGGGGTCCTGAGGGTGGCGTGAGCTGCTTCGGAAGGGGGACGCCTTGACGAGACCACCTCTTCGTGATAGCAGCGTTTTGCGAAAGTCTATCCACAGGCACGGACCCACTCCCAAAGGATGAACAACTAGCATTCCGCGCTATTTCATCGCTTTTCTCCCTCTCATGCGCGTCGATGGCAGAGGATGATACTCGAGGATACGAATTTGAAGCAAGAGATCCTGGTTGTCCACTAGAAGAGCCGGACCCCTCGGGGAACACGGGCGAGGCTGCCCTCGGCGTAAAATCGCCAGGATCCCCGGACGGAATTCCAAAGTTCCCTGCAACACTGGAATTACTCCCAGGTTGGCTGTACATCCCATGTGGCTCGTGTGACAACGGGACAGAATTAGGTGGGGTGGTGTGTTTACTTTTCCTCGGAGGGGGCTGAAGAGAGACTGTCAACGTGCCCCGGGATGAAGGTGAAAGAAAAGGGGTTGGAGGGGTGTTTGAGCCTGGGGGCGTACTGGCTTCCGGAGCACCGATAGACACCTCTGGCGCGTCGCGCTCCTTTGATATCTTGAGATCTGACGCAGTAATAATAACTGGTGCGTTGGCTGATCGCACACTTGGAGCAGGCGAGCCTTGTCTCGGCACATGTTGGAGCGATACAGAAAGCGAGTGAGAGGGTGAAAAGCCGGAATCCGTGGAAGGTTTGTTGCGGAGCATGGTGAGCAGACTTGTGCCCACTGCACTGAAAGAGTCCTCCGCGTGTCCGGGTGGGTAGGTTGGTGAGCCATCAACAGAGGGTGAGCGGGATCGCGTCCCTGAGAAGATTCCTTTCGTGGTAGTGGTAGGTGACGGCGAAGACGAGGTGTTTATCCTTAGGGAATGAAGTGATGGAGGAGGGGAAGGCGAGGTCGTTATCAACTGAGACGGAGGTGTAACAGCAGGTAAGGCTTTGAGCGGACCCGCCGACATGGTTCGTTGCAAGTGCATTGAAAGCATGACGTCCATATCCCCCTTTGGCTCATTGCCGCCATCCAGTTGTGCTGGTATATCTAAGCCAGCACGCGCAGCTCTATGACATTCATTAGAATTACAGGGCAACCGCAAAGCCTGTGGAACTACCTCTGCGCCAGAACCGCATTCTTGATCGCCGCAATCCAGCGGTGCGACTCGGCAGGGTCGCGAATATGCAAGAACCACATAGAGCGCGAAGTCTCCTCCGTAATAGGCCTGCTCTGGGTTGACGAAACGTTCTTGCCAGCGAATTTGACCACGTTGCGTCTCCCGCCAACGTCTTCTTCGGCAACATAAATGAGGCTGTCTTCAGTGACTTCCAATCTCTCGATCTCCCTTTCATCCTTTGAGGCACCCTTGAACAGATGGACATGGGTCTGTTGCGTCGGAGGATGTGAGGTGAGCACGATTGTACGAAGCTTCCACTGTCTTGCGAGCGCGTAGACGAGCAGTGAAGAAGGCGGTGTAAACTTTGGTAACGTAGTGGACAATTCCGTAAATGGGCGTAGAGCAACCAGCGATGCAGGAAAGGGCGGTATGGGTGCAGGTTTGGTAGGACTTTGCGGTGAATCGAGAAACGACTTGCTTTCCGACTTGGACGAGTGCAGAAGCTCTGGATCTAGGCCAATGGACTGCGCAGCCACATCCCGGAGCCGTTCGCGCTCTTCAAGCTCGCAATCTCTGTGCGAGGAGGAGGTGGAAGGAGTATTATTGTTGGCGTTGATTTCGATGACGCCTGGGATGACACTAGGTGTATGTGGTAAGGTTGGTTTCTTTCGTGGCACGGGGATGGATTTTTTGCGAAACCCGAGCGCGTCGGAGGCAGCGGAGAGGATGCTCGAGCGATGCCTGGAGGAGAGAGAAGCGGAGTGGTGAGACTGCGAATACGAGTCGTGTGCAGAGTCCACGTCCGAGACATCTTTGGAGAAAACCTGAGTGCCATCGCCACAGCGGAAAAGAAGATAAACGCACGGTCCTTGGCTCGTGGGGGACAACGAGAGCGTTTGAGTGAGAGAGGCATGATGGAGGGCGAACGCGGAGGGCTCTGAGTGGGATGGTCGAGCTGAAGGAACAGGTCGGGTCGGGCACTGGTGCTATTAGTATGAGCGTGGGACTGACCTCTGTCCACTCCTCCCCCTCGTTATCATCGTGAACAGTACTAGTCCGGCCGGGGAACGAGAACCTGAATGTGCTCGACATGGTGAACCGTCGTCACGTTGAGCTCGAATTTAAAACGTATCTCGACATCGTCCACGTCAACGTCAACTAACGTATG
>JBBPOD010000333.1:0-21067 GCA_038091255.1 Tylopilus intermedius | reverse complement strand
CTTTGCGTGTGACAAGAACGAAGAACTTGCCGCGAACTATCTGGCGGAGAATGCCTGAGTTGCGGGTGGCCCTACATAGATTTGTAACATCGTGGATCACAGTTACGGTCGGCGTATTTGATATACCCTAGTATGAACCTATGACACATCTCCGTCGTGACTATACCTGTACTAAGTATTCAATGTTTCTTGGACTATTGATCGTTGCGCAGTTCCACAACTTTGAAAAACCTACTCTTGCGCGACCATGTACCAACCTTGCCGATGCACTCTCTCGACCAGTTTGAAGTTCAAGCCGCAGGTTTCGGGGCTCGGTCACTTTACTTGTTGCCTACCACCATTGATATCGGTTTACGGTCAACGAGCAAAAACGCAATGGTGCACTGGGTTTATGTAGATATCAAAGCCAGCGGGTATCTATTTTCGATCGCGCATTAAAAAGTATTAAGGCTGAACGCAACCGTCATGCAAGGTATACGGACACTCCATCATGCCTCCCAGTACCATCCTTGCGTCTCCTTCGGGCTATTTCTGCTGCTTGAAAACGACGTGACCGTGGCTGATCGAGGTCTTCACAACGACGACTTCGTTCTTTCCCTTTGGCAGCTCCATGTCGAACTGCGAGATATCATGGGAGGGGATATTAGCAAGCTTCAGCACCCCGGATGAAGTGACAAGCTCCGTGTTCTTAAAGGTCAATGTGCCAAAGTTCGGCAAGGGATCCCATTCTGACTGCGAGTTGCCCTGGATAGCCCCTATTGCAACCCCTGCGCCGGACATGCAGAGCGGAATGTGAGATTGAGTCTTTAAGTTGATGTGCTGGGCTCTGTGTTTGGTTGCATTTTCTATGATGACGGTCCCGCTCTTTGTGGAAGTCGCAGCGACAACGATCGTCACTTTGTCTCCAGCACTGAAGGACAACTTATTAAAAATTTGCGGGTTGGCCGTATCGTTCTGGAACTGTGCAACAGCTATATGGAACCAAAAATGAGACGGGCTTTTAGAAAATGCTTATTTCTTTTTTTTACCGTAGTAAGTGTCCCCGTTTGGGCCGGCTTTGGTTTGATCAAGCGCGAACCCGACTGCCAAGGCGTTATCGCAAGTGCCCACGTCAAGCCCGAAGACGACCAGAGCGGAGCCACCGTTATTTTCATGGAGAGCGGGGACTGTGAACGTGGTATTGACTTTGTGGACATTCTTCGAAAACGTGAAATTAGATCGAGCATGGACAAATTGACAAGAATGACGACACACTTTGCTTGAGAAGACTGCACCAGCGGTACCAACCGTGGCTTGGTTGTTGGAGCTAGCATCGCCGCGTTGCTCAATGCGGCTCAAGGACAGGGAACGGTGCCTGTATTGGCCGTTCACCAGAACTACAGAAGCAAGCAGCAAGGAGGAAAGGAAGGCTGATTTGAAGAACATAGCGAGTGTGAGTCGTTCAGTGGTTGGTAAAAAAGAATGACAGATATATCAGGACGCCGGAAGCACAGAGTGAGTTCGCCTTTTTGTATCTAGACGACTTACCTATCTTAGAAGGACGTTTCATTGGACAGACCCGGATCAGTCGGTGACCCCATAAGCGAGGCTGATGACAGATTCGAGAGGAGGCGAAGCGCATCAACTATGGCATTTACAGACGTGACGTCGTGTCTATGACGGCCCGCCTCATTATGTGGACAGTCTGGTCACCAGACTAAGGCGGGGTAATGAACGGTGCGAAGGATTGAATGACGTCTCCAGACTACGGCAAACCCGTTTTCAACGAGGGGAGGTACCTCCGAGTCATGAATTCGTTCACCACGAAGTGACCGACGACAGGCGTGACTTGGAGGCTGTGGGTGTCAGCGTTCAAGTTAGCGATCGATCATCGATCGGCCCTGCTTGGGTTTAGTGAAAATAATAATAATATGGTACATTCCTGCTGGCACCTCATCGCTGTGATCGGGCGATCGGGGGGTTTACCGCGCTTTCACTACCACCCGGGTATAAAAGACTCCTGAAGACGGCGCCATTTGCCAGCACTTGCGGCGCATGACCAACAATATTGACTGTTATACCATGTATTAGGTCAGCTACCGGAGACTAAGGGACGCAACGTATCGCACCAGATATCGAAGAATCCTTATTCATACGGCATTCCGCCATGGGAACGACTGCGGTGCTCGGTGGGCCCCGGACCATTTGCAAACTTCGAACGTTGCCAATGTGCAAGGCTCCAGTGACGTTATGCATACGTTAATTTGCCCCACAGCGTGGTTCAAGTTGTGCCTTTACCGTGAGTTTTAGGCTAGAGAAATTTCAGGTCCGACGGCTCTCGGACAGTGGTGCGAGCTTGAAATTTGAACGTCTGAATGCTCAAAAAATATCGATCAATTTCGCATGTCATGCGCAGCCAGCCTCTACGAGTTCGAATATTTCAGCAGCTTGCTACATCGCATCAGCTGGCTGTTCAAGATCTCATCGCAATACCAAACCTGGACCCTCCATGTCAACGGGAATATAAAAAGAGATAGATTTCAAAGGAGTAAGTGCATGAATACGTGCAGAACCACGTACATCATCATTTCGCTGTGTTAAATGAATTCGATGGTACCATTGTCCAACAAAATCATCACAACAGTGCCGTGTGTTAACATGTCAAAGATCACGGTGTGACGTGTCGGGCCGTTATTGATCGAGTAGATCCCATTTGAAGTGATGATCACCGAGTTGGCGTTCTTAAAGACGAATGTGTCGAAGTTCGACTGCTGCATTGGAAAAGGGTACAACGTTTCGCCATTCTCCGAGAATAGTGTAACTCGCAACAGGTACGATACACTAAACTGTCAGTATTGGTCGTCATGGAACTTAAATGAGAAGGATTACTTCACCTCCTGATCGCCGCACGGAACGGAACCAGAGCGGCAAATTTAGCCAAGCTCACTTGGATCCCGAGCCGTTGAGCGTGACGAGTCAGTGGGAGCTGAGATAACCACCAGCGTTTCGGCGCTAGCTTGCACAATGCATGCTGGGTTTGACCCACTGTTTGCATGGTCTAATTTCCCTTTTCAATGAGCCATCAGTGAATGTGACACTGACAAACCTGAAACCCCCCGGATCGGTTGAATGACGTGCCCCTTGCTGGCGCCAGGTATCAGCGATATCTGTGTGGGAGACATGACGCCGCTCGAGTGCTGGCATTGTCAATATATCGACTTCAAGCTGAAAGAGAACCCGAGAGAACCCCAGAATGGGCGAAGCGGCGCACACATGCCAAGCCTGCAGCGCGTACCACAACTGACGCTGAAATTTTTATTGACACGCATCCTCTTGCAGTGCACAGCACTCACGCATTCTTATCACCGCTGCAGTTGCGGTCCGGTGTTTTGACAAGTCGCAACCAAGTCAGAATGTTTTCCAGTTCCAGTATCGCTATAAAACACGACGAAACTATGTCATGATGTCGGTTTGGTTGGTTAATAGATATCGATGCCAGGAGGAAGGGTGTGCATGCATAGACGACGTCGGTGTCTCGTTTTACGCTTCTTTTCCTGTCTGAATCCGTGGATCAGTACACACTCTTGGGCACGTCCTCATTTGGTAGTACTTGTGCCGTTCGCGGCGGGACAGGAGAAAGAGGGGGAGGAAGAGGATGGGGATGTGACGATAGCCACGCTGCCCCAGACTGTGCCAGTGCAAGCCCGTAGTACCAGTATCACCACGGTGCAACTTGAACTTGAAGCGTACAGAAAACTTGGACCTCTTACATAATAAATTTAGCGTGCCAGAAAAGGCAATCCTCGAAACCGAAAATCTTGTGCGACCATGTACCCAACCATCCTGGCGCTCTCCAACCTCCCCGCTGCCCTCTCTCAACCTTTCAAACGCGCGGCTCTAGGCCTGTTCCACGGCAAAACCATTCAGTACGGCAACAATGTCCCACACTCACTGAAAAAAACTCGTCGGTCGTGGCTTCCAAACGTGCACACCAAGACACTTGATTCGCCGCTGCTGGGACGGCGCGTGCAGGTCAAGGTGACCGCAAGAGCGCTTAGGACGATACACAAGGTGCGTTTCGCTTTGAACAGGAAAGGCACAAGTGCTCACGACAACACCATTCCTACTCGCACACCAGCATGGCGGATTGGACCAGTACCTCCTCAGTACATCACCGTCGCTCCTCGGAGATGAAGGGATGCGACTAAGACTACTAGTACGCGGGCGATTCGACGCGCAGAACGCGCTCGAAGCACGGCGCGCACAGAGAGCCACCGAGGTTGCTGCAAGAGAGGCAGCGGCAAGGGAAGCGGCTGAAAAGAGGGCTCGGAGGAAACAGGAGGACAAGAAAAGGCGACGGAAGAGCGAGGTCGAGGGGGGCTTGGTGAGGGGTCTTTTTGCGGTCGCAGGGTGAGCGTATTGAGCTCGGGAGGTGCCACGCCTGGGGACTAGTGTTTGCCTGATTTTCTGTTTAGTACCCTCATACACTAATTCACACAGAATTGTGCTACAAGTTGATGGAAGATCGAGTTGCCAATATGATTATGCAGGCTCGAAAGCTAGTAGTGGCAAATGCCTGTAATTGCTGACTGGCGTTTACTCTTCCCCCGCGGGGTCAGCTCGGGAGAGCAACTCAGTACCGAAGTATATCAAGCTTCAACCTGTAAGACATCGGTGCGTCCAGGTTTACGTGCTCTTTCAGTTGGCTCGCTCGTTATTGACAGCCAGGAAGGAAACCGATATAATGTGCTCCGTGCCCACTGTTCGCATTGGTAGCACGATATCCCAAACCTACAGGGCTCGTTTCGTTACTGGAGATGATGATGACTCCAAACACGCGCTCCCGGCCTCGAACAACTCCAGCATTGCCGCGGTGCAAACACTTTTAGAACAAAGAAAAAAGGCAGAGTGAAGATCATCCCCAAATATGATTGTCTGCCCGAAGTTAACTACTTGGGAATAACCGGCACATGTTCAGTCGGGTGCAAGCGGAACGTACAAAAAAATAACAGGTGAACCTTGACACCGGTCTACGTTCTTTTGCGGGGATGACACCTATCAATAGCTGCTACCTTCTATGGAGATACACCTAGATACACACGAGCACGCCATAAGACAGAGTCGGCAAGATTTTACGATATACATTGACCGCCAATTGGACAGCAGTGGTGCTATTCAGTGTCGTTCGGGGTTCCGGTGGTACGGGAAGTGAGATTGGCACGTTGCTTGATGCTGTTCAAAAACGGGAAACGACGATGCCCGCGATGGCCACCGATCAAAGCGAATCTGACAAGGACCGAGCTGAAACACTTTGGACCGGTCCAACAGTGCTCTTTGGGGCCACCTATCAGATGGCAATGTTTGTGTAAAAGATCTTGACCCTATGACATCGAGTCGAGGGACTGTTGACAATGCATACGCTACACCAAGTTGAAGAGCCCCTCTCAGAATGCTGTCAATGCAACCGACGTCGAAAAGTTTACTGACACGCACCGCACTCACGTATCACTTGAAACGTATCAGGAACCGCTGCAGTGTCGCCGCCCGGAACTAGATGGATCTCGAAGCAGTTTGCTCTCATGTGGACGAACCTGGCAAAGCACTACCGCCGACCACAAAGTAACGACCAGTCGTTGCGGATTCGCAGCAACACGAGAACTCGAACGTCAACTGTTCAAAACAGGAAAAAAGTAGCAACTTGCAAATCCATGGACCTCCACGTCAGCCGTTCAGAGAACACCACGGTGTCGGGGAAATAAAAATTCGGCAGGCCCGTTTACCGTTTTATTGGTAAGTAATTTAGCCGAGTTACGTCGAATTGGTGCGGACAAGCTGTAGCCTCTGGATACTGGCACTCTCGTCCAACGGGCTGACCCAAGCTTTCAGAGCAGTGGATGGAAATATTGCAACAAGCTGAACAATAGAGGATGATGGCTTGAATGCACAACTCGAACCACTTGCGCCATGACGGTGAGAGTACGAGTCGGATGTTGTCGGGAACCGGAACAACATGCACTGGCAATTCTCTCCAAGCTGCCATTCCTTCACGATATCCCACGCGTCACAAAAGATTGGCCCCATCTTTGTTGTGTCAGGTTCAAGTTAAAATCAGAGGCAAGCGTGCTCGAGAGTCAAGACATCTCAAACGCCGGTGTTGAGATGACGACGAGCATGAATGATAGAGGGCGGCTCATCTTCAGATGCCCTTCGTCATATGTATGTACCAACGCACGTGAAGAATATATACTTGCATAGGTAAAGACTGACGTGGCAGCTCCCCCATAAGCACGGCCGCGGTGCACCCTAGTCGTGAGACCTCCTCGGCGACACAGGCATGCAAATATAGACGTGGTGGTTCTGTGCCTGCATCAACTACTATCGGGGGCAATGGACGCTGCCGCCCACTGCGGCTCAAGATGAGAAGCCTCTATAGTGCTGCACGCCGCGCTTCGAAGGCCCGTTTGATGTGGATTATGGCGCACAAACAGCTAAATAGTAAGGTAGACTTCGTTCGAACGTTCGTTCTTGCCACTTGATCCTATGATTACTGTCGTCTTTTAGATTAAACTCGCAGGTCTTGTGCCATTAATGATTTGGGGTCGCTATTACTAGCTGCTTCTTGCATCTGTATGGAAACCGCAATTTACGTCAGATTGCGTTTCTAGCGAGAACTGAGAAGGTTCATCTATGCAAAGTAATTGCAGTCTGTAAGTCAAGGGTTATCTCGAAGCATTCCATGCCCTTAGTAAATCGGTTTCACAACCCCGCAGGGTATAAATTGCACGGTCTTGTAGCTTCGAAGCAGTGACCCTCTCGAGTGTTCTCTTCAATCATCATGCCTCTCCTCACCGACGGCCAGTACAGGATCTTCAACGCTCAGTTCAGGGCCCAGGATGCCGACTTGCTATTTGCCTGGTCCACTGGCATCATCGGCGGCTATGTCAATAATTCGTATACGTACAACATGGTGGTACGTCTCTATTTGCCACCCGCCAACACCCGACTTTAACACTGACTGTATCGTGCCGCACAGTGGAACTTGAAAAATGTCGGCGATAACGTTAATCAGTTCACGCTTACCAGCGCTGCAGCCCAGACTGCAGTGTATGCTTTCGTCGACGAAGCCAACATCGTAGGTCTCTCGCACTCGACGTACGTCGTGATGCTGATTATAGAGTACGCAACAAAAGGGAACTACCTTGCACGGTAGCACCATCCCGGCTGTTTGGACCATCATCCCGACTCCCAACCCTGGCCAATACTGGTGCGTATTTCGATCTGCTTGCAGATATTGTTCCCAGGGCTCATCCCTCACGTTCATAGGATCATGGCGCCAAGGCAGGTGAACTCGACCATTGCCTCCGCTATGGTGTGGTCCCTCCCCAACGGCGACAATTTGACACCGGTAAGCCACATGTCCTCTCGCACACGTGGGGGTTTACACATGTGTACCAAAACTGTGTAGCTCAGGCTCGCGGAAATCGCGCCCAACGACACCACCCAGATGTGGACGTTCGAGCCTCAGGCGGTCACGCTTGGCAATACGAACGCGGATGACCTTGATTGAGAGGTTTCGTGGAGTGACTGTTGTCGCACGCCCAACGAGGCGACGTGTTCTTACGTTTTTGCTGTGTCCTGCTTGAACTTCTGTTCGCGTAGTGACAGAAAATGGCAGTGGTATCTTGGTGAGCATTTTTGAGGGCGATGCAAAGGACCCTATCGGCAACTCAATTCAATGTTAATGATTGATTTCGTGCGCGACACGCCCTCGACGCAACGCCTGATGATAATCGAACATCTGCCACCTGCAGGTGAAATACTGTCATTCCCCAAGTAAACCCAAATTCTATGAAAAGTGCATCATCGACGCGACTATAAATAACCAAAGACTAGTAGTAGAGATAAGTAGTCTAAATAAATGACTATATAGCTATGAGGAAAGAGCTTAGAATCCAAGGATACGTAATTACCTATAGTCCGAGATCCAGCCTCCCGTCGCATGCCAATCATGAATCAAAAAAAGCCAAGACTTAGATTCAAAGATCCGCCCATCTGTTGCGTCATCCACTGGTGCTCGGCGAACTGAGCACTTTTTGCCACCACGTTCGCCGCTCTGTCGTCCAGCCCTGCGTCGGGATGTTCATGGTGCCGACCGTTGCCGTCTTCTCCTCGGCTTCTTCGTCGTGTTGCAACCCAACCTTGCTCGCGAGCGAGCGTACCGAGCGCTTGCTCCGCAAAGAACCCTGCACCGAGGGCTGTGACCGCAGCGAATGGTAGTCCGTCTTCGCACAGTACGCCTTGTCGTGCTCGCCCTCGTCTTGCGAGTCAGCGTACAATGAGCCGTCGTCATCTGCTTCATTCATATCGCCCTGTTCCTTGTTTGGCCACGTGGCACAACCTACCCTGTGAGCCTCGCGATCGCCGTCCACCTCACCGTCACCATCGCCATCGCCCTCCCCTTCGACCTCGACGAGGTAAGTAAAGGGGCTGAGCTCGCTAGATTGTGTGACCGGCACAGGATTAAAGAGCGCTTCGATCAGTTTCTCAGTCCCCCTCGGGTCGTCGATCGTAGGCAGTTTGGACACTTCAAACGGTCGTCTCTGTTTCTTGACTGCCGTCGCGCGTCCATGAGCATGCGTGTGACTATGGCTGTGGCCATTGCTTTGACTCGGGCCGTGGGACGCACCGGAGCCCGAGATGACCGAGGAGACGTCCGAGCCGGAGGCAGTACACGCCTCGTCGGACGAGGAATCGGATGGGCCCCGTGTGTAGAGGTCCGAAGCGCGTGGTCGGGTGCGGTATACGTCGGACGATTCAAGGATGCCCGCGACCCCGGAGAGAACCTCGTCTCTAGGTAAGCGAGGTGCCACGTAGTCGAGTTCGCCTGCGGTGTGTTCGAGGCGGACGGTGAGCTGTAGAGAACGCAGCATGAGCAGATGAGCCAAGAGAAGAGGGTCGAGGACGGGACCTTGAGCGTGGCGTTGGTCTTGCTTTCGCGAAGGAGATAGCGTCTGGTGACGGTGCCGGCATTGACGTATTGTGCGAGATTGAGGTAGACGGCCCCGAGACGTGGGTTCCGAGGTGCATCTGGGTCACCGGGGATCACACGCTGGACGGCGCGGTGGGCACGACGGACCGGAGAGAAGAAGAGAAGACCCACCTGCATGACGACAAATTTGGCGAGACAATCAGCGAGCTCGCGGCTGTCCCTGCTTACGCTCATTTGAACAACGAATTTCAGCGACTGCTCCCACACGACGCTATGATCCCTGAGCTTGACAAATGGGGTGTTTCCCTTTGCAGGGGAGTATTTCAATGAGACGTCGCCATTGGGAAACATTTGTGCGTCATGCATGGGCATCGCACTCGGAACCGGTGCCTGTCTGGATCGGTCTGCAGACAGATAGCCGAGATGATGGTGAATGAAGCGAGTATTGGAGGGGGAGGACGACACAGTGTCGACGCTTGCAATGGACGACGTACCGCTGAAACTACGCACCACGGGCGACGGTAAGGGATGGTTGCCTGACACGATGACAGCTGGGATGAGGACGTGCGTCGAGTGGCCGAGTGCGCTTGCGGCAGCAGAGTTGGCATGATCGTTGGAGCTGCTGTTGGCGATGCTATGCGCATCGGAGGCAGAGGCGGCATCAAAGAGGGACGCGTTGTCCGTGTCGCTGCCCTTCGCCATCGATGGTGGGGCGTTGGTCGCGGAAGCGGACCGGGCGTAGAGATTCGCCTTTGCCTTTCTGGCCTTGACCTTGTCGAGGATGCCTGTACCCGAGTTGGATGTGACGCCCTTTATCTTCCATTTGAGACCGAATTCGCCGTGTACGAGGGGGACGTTGTTGAGTTGGTGGACTTTGAGCGAGATGGAGAAGGCGGTGTGTCTCGGGAGGAGGTGCGCGAGATGGGCACGGATGCGGGCGGTGTGGAGCGCCGGCGTCGGTGTGGTCGGCGTCTGGTTCTGAGGCGGGATGGTGAGCTTGGCTGGCTTGATCGTCGACGAGCGATGTCGGGCAGCGTCGGCGGCCATGAAAAAAGGTGACCAACACAGCTTTCAATATGTCCGAGTCGCTCCTCACTCGTCTTCAAGCTATCCAGAACTTCCACCTCCACCTCCCATCCCTTCCCGTCATCGACACAGCACCCTCTGACAACAACGGCGCCCTCCCTGGCCTCAGATTCCTGCGCGACGAGCTCAAGCGCGACTGCGATGTACCCTTGTTGCTTTGCTGGCCGTACCTTTGCTGACCCGCGCCTCGTCCAGTAGTTTCTCCGCCAAAACGCCAACTCATCCACCAATGCACCCTACCTCATCGCCGTCTGGGACGAGCTCGTCCATGCTCGCCAGCCCGTCGCGATATACTGCACCTTCTCTTCCGCGGACAAGTCTCGCGCCGTCAAGGTAGACGTCGTCGCCGAAAACGGCGCCAGGTGGGTGAGGGTCAACACGTAAGTGCTCTTCAGCTTCAGCTTCAGCACTTCCTTTGCTGAACGTCCCAGGATCAAGAATTCCCGCCTCATGATGGAGTTCCGCGAGCTTGATTCCTATCTCACCAGCGACGAGGAGGAGTCGCGGCCCTGTCTCGCGCAGACCGAATTCGATAATTCTGTGCTGCGGATGGGCAGAGAACTGCTGGCGGCTGCAAAAGCCAACCCCATATCGATCCCCGGCCCCTCGTCCACCATCATTACGCCGCAAGTCACCATCCGTCTGACTCGCCTCGACCCATTCAAAGACGATACCCCGGACCCTCGCTTCGCAAAGACAATCCAATGTCTGCGTAACATGGGCATCGACGTTCAGCTCGGCGAACGACCTCATTCGGACCCCGTACCGATACCCAGCACGCCACCGACACGCAAGCCACTGGAGCCGACGACCAACATCAACCTAGACTTGTCTGCACTCATCGCGCTCATATCCGACATCTCGCATTCTCCCTTACCTCGAACGGAAGAAGACGCTCATGCCCGGTTTGACCCTCCTCAAAGCTACCTCGACTGGAAAAAGGGCAGAGTCAAGTCGCTCACACGTCGGACCCAACACACGCATGATTCCACGGATGGCATGCAAGATGACGAGGGCGGCGAGGGCACCTGGGAGAACCCGCGCCAGCACTCGCGCGCGCTCGCAGCACAGGCCTTACAGGAGATGCACAAGGGCATTCTCGAAGAGATACGCGAACGCGTGTCCACGGTCGTCACGAACGTAACGTTTTGGACGACGAGCGAGGCGCGCTATCGATGTCTCCAGATCGTCTCTAAGATTGGAGGGGAGGGGGAGAGGCTGCGAGCCGATGCATTGTTGGGCTCGACGCTCTGCACACGCGCACCACGCGTGCCCGCGCTGGCAGTTGCGAGCATGGGCGAAGTGGGGGCCACAGTGTCAGCTGCGGACGCATACTGGGAATACTCCAGGTACCCAGCTGGTTTCCTGCCTCTCGTGTCCATCTGCGTATATCCTTCGATTCTACCGTCCGCAGAGGACGAATCGCCGGAGTCGACGACCTTTTTCGACGCGATTTCACGGACATGCACAGGAATTCTGTCGCATGAAGCATTATCGGTGTCAGAAGTCTCGGAGTCCCCGTCTTTGCCGGCCGGCGAGGACGTCCTCGAAGAGATCCCGCCCGCAGCGCAAACATCCCTCCCCAAGTTAACTGTCCATACCGTTAGGTCGATGCTCGCCGGGGCTTCGAGAGGGTACACCACGCTGACAACAAACAGAAGTAGCGTGAAAGCGGTGCTCAAGGAAATGCGAAGGGTGTGTGGGAGGGGTGGATACAATGATCCAGAGCCTATGGAAGTGTCTGAGAAAGCGGCGCTGTGGGTACTCGATCCCCGGAGCCTGTCTGAGGGCATGCGCTCCGAGTAGCCAGACACAGGATTATATATGCGCCTTATGCGCGTCATCACGACGACATATCACCTTGCAACCCGGTACCTGAAGAACGCTGCGCCATCTCGCCAATATTTCTTCCATCAGTCTAGTGCTGTCCAGTCACGTCCAGCGTGATGACTTTGGCCGATCGTAGGCAAGCAGAGTCGGCCATGCCTCTTTCTTTACTGTCGCCACCTTTTTGGCCCTCCGCCATGTGTACATGGCTGGCGTAGGAAACCTGTAGTCGAGCTACTAATCTATTGTGTCCATGTTTGAACCCCAGCATTCATTCATGCTAAGTAGCATCTATTCATGTCAATGCTACAAGCGCGTCTAGTCCCGTTAGTAGGCGTGGCCCGCTTCTCTCGATTCACTCGCCTGTAAGCACGCCGGCTTACCTGATTCCGGATAATCAGTATATGTACTGTCTGGGATGCTGAGTGGTAATCACTCAGTATCATCGCCTTTTGGTGTAGCGGTTAAGCGGCAGACAGTCTGACCCTTACAATAGACTCCATTGTCATCATCTCGATTACATCCAGGTAGGAGCTGTATTCGGACAATAACACGAGTGAGTCCTTCAGCTAGTGTTATACCAGCGAATTGCTCTCTATCTTGTTGGTCTTGTTCATTCATTTGTAGGTTTGTTTAGAAGGTTGCTCGCGTTGTTCCCCGTGTCATCGAGGACCTCTTTTACCCTCTGGACAGTCAAGTCCAAAATTACTTTGCCCGTGCCGAATACACGCAGTGCCGGCTCTTGAATGAAATTGTTCAGCATCGTCTAGATGCCCCGTCCTCTGCGGATACACCTAATTACTTGCTTTCCTTCCTGAGATGGTTTTCACATTGACATTGTCGACACGAACGAGTGTAATTTATGTAAACACACTCTCGGTCAACGTTATACATGCAGCCGCTTCATCCTCGTTCACAAAGGATCCTTGAAAACATACGTGTATTTTCCCTTCAGACTTCACAAAGCATGGTGACGTGCAGCTCTTGAAAATTTAATGTTGAATGCTCTTCATGAAGGGTATAAAAAATATCCCTTTCCTGGATATAGTCCTGTCGTCGTTTCTTGACCTTTCAGACATTTTACTGTGATCCTTACTTCTCTCAAAATTGCTTCCTGGAGTTGAGGACTCGCGCCGCTACAATCCAGTGGCAAGTCATCAAATGAACCAGGATTGTTTTCGAGTACAAAAAACAGTGTAGTCAGTGTAATCACGGTACATAGATGAAAACCAGAATCACAACAGACCAGTTAATCAGAATCTCAGGCAGCCGCATGACCATCTCCAACGTTGATATCTCGCTCAGTCTCTGATAAGATGTTGCCCTGCCAGCGGCTGGCGCCTCGAGCCGGAATGAATGATTCCATGTACGCATACAGCCAGGATAAGATGGAGAGCTGTGTTGATGACTATTAAGGTTGATGATTCTAGTGAGAGTTGAGTCTTCGACTCTGTTGAAGCAGGAGTAGTAGGAACTTACCGCAACCCAACCAATAAACTCACAATTGGATACGAACATCATGATCACCAACGCTGAGGCGCAAGAGGTGAGAAGCCCCAGCTTGCTAGGTGAACTTGGCGGGAAGCCATCAATGTAGACACATATGAGGGAAATGGTGAGAAAGAATGCGACGAGAGACCTCGCCGCCGGGAGAGTATAAGCTAGGAGGGATGAGGTATCAGGATTGTTGTATGCTCGGCAGTCCCAAGGCATTAGCATCCACGGAATTACTACCGTCACCAAGACTGCGAAAAGTTCGGCGAGTGTTTGGACGAAGACCATGTTGATGGATGCTTCGGTGTTGGGTTAAGCTCAGGGGTTGCTGAGGGGACACGGCCATGCACATGATGTCATGATCATCATGATTAGAGCCCCTGGGGATCTGTGGCAGCATGTATTCAGTGTCACCAATACAGCAGACTGCAGCTGCGTCGTCCTAACTCATAACATGGTTCGTATGAGATTGTCATGATACGGAACGAACAAAAAGATAATTCCATCATTTCCTTGTCTTTCGACTCTCTACGAAAAGCACTCTCGATTTCACGGTCATTCAGATGGATGAATAAAATATCCAAGAGGAGAGGACTCGTCGCGCACCGATGGGATCATACTTGACCGCAGAGAGCTTGGGACTGTTCGGGCGGACTCGTTTCGTGGTGTAAAAGAAACCTGTCTGAGCGGTCGAAATGAGTCGAACGATGATCGTTCTGGACGCCAGAGTCACTCGACTGTGCATGGAAAACGAACGGTGCGCAACGCACCTGGCCTTTCCACCTTTTGCCATGCCCTCCGAGTTTTTCGAGGTAGTGGTGAAGCAAACCAGTTGCGTATGTAAGCTCGCTTGCACTCGGACCGTCACCATCTCCTACGTCAGTATGGCCCCTACAGCATCTATGGAACCAGAAGAGAACCCCTACGAGCTGCTGGGCGTCTCGCAAGAAGCCACCGACACCGAAATTCGCACTGCATACCGCACACGCTCGCTCAAAGTTCACCCCGATCGCGTACGTCTCCCTCGTTCGGTCATTCTGTCCCCTTCTCACACCACGTCTTGCAGAATAGAAACGACCCTCAAGCCTGTGAGGAAACTCGTCTTTAGATATGACTGTGCAATACATACTCATAAAACATTTGACAGCACAAAAGTTTCATGCCCTCACTGTCGCATCGACACTGTTGCTCGACCCGTTGCGACGGCTCGCCCTAGATGCGCAGCTCCGTCTTGCCGCGGCAAAGAAGGCGCGTTTCTCCGCGTACGATAACAAGCGGAGAGCGCTCGTCACGGAGCTCGAGGAACGTGAACGTGCGTTCAAGAAATCACGCCTGGAGGAAGAAAAGCAAAAGGCGGCAAGGGAAGGGGAGAACGACCGCATCAAGGAGTCGGGTAGGCGGATGAGAGAAGAGAGAGAAAGATGGTTAGAGGAGCAGTCAAGAACCAAGACCGAGGAAGTGGCCGAGGATGACTCGGACGCAAACGCTCCGCCACCGCTGGGTCCCCACGATACCACCGTTCGCGTCAAGTTCACCCTCTCTGCGTTCCCATCGCTCGATACAGCACCTGCCCTTGCATCCCATCTGAAACGCTTTGGGGAGATAGATGAAGGTGCCGTTGTCCTATCGATCAAGCCCAAGAAATCTGCAAAGAAAAAGAAGCTGTCAGATAAAGCCAGGGACGAAGGAGCGCAAGGTGAAGGAGAGAAAGTGGTGAATGCGGTGGTTCCTTTTTCTCAAATTGGCGCCGCGTTCGCAGTGGTTTCCAGCAGTCCTGCTCTCAAGGAACAAGGCATGGAGGTATCATGGGCGGGTGGCTCAGAGCCTCCAGTACTGGCATGGTTACGCGAGAGGGGCGAACTTTGCGGCACGATCAAACGGACCACACCGACTGCAAGACCACCCCTCGACGGTGTTCCAGGAGGCAAGATACCTGAAGAGGACCGAACCAACGAGCCGCACACAAACCAGTTTTCCACATTCGTGAGCTCTTTTATCGGTACTGAGTACTATTCGTCGCGTGCTCATGATGGTCTCGTTCCAACAGCCCAGCACGTTTCCTACTTCACCTCCGCCAGAGCCGGCCCTTAAATCTACCAGTACCCTGGACTTTGAAAAGTTGACACTTTTACGGCTACGTGAGGCTGAACGTAAACGATTAGAGCGAGAAATACTCGAAGCAGAGGCCAGAGGCGAGGCATAGCTGGGCACATCTCCAACGCGATCTCGTTTTGCATGCACACATTCCTCTGCCTATGGACATGAACTTGGGCCCTTCGGACGCTACGGTCATTTCGAACGTTGCTGTGGGCTACACAGGCCGTAAGGGTGTCATAGCTCGAAATAATTTGAATGACTTGTTTGATTTCGTCTGCGTGCAGGATCCGTTTGTTCTGGCTGACCGTCTGTGGCCTGCAGAGCCGTCGTTGCTTATTCAGTGTAAAAGTTTGTCTCATTTTGTTTCTTTATTCACTCACTGTCGCGTATCCCACCTGAAGCTGATTTGTGCAGCTCATGGCATTGCAGTTTCTGTTTATTGGGTGAAAGCGAGGTTGCTGGAAGGAGTCGTGCGTCATGAATGCGGGCTTGCATGTGCGTCCCTCGTGCCTCTCGTACCATCCGTTGACACTCGCACAGTCGAAAACCGCCCGCGAACCGTAGACAATAGCATGGGTACGGATACGGGTCACGATTTTGTGCCCCGCGAAAAAACCCCTACCCGTAGCCTGCAAGTCGCTGATATCACTACCGTTGCCCGCACACCCTTTCATTCACCATCATCATCCGTGCCATCTGCTGATGTGCACGGCGACTCACAGCAATTCGGGCAGCAGTCTGGACTCTGAATTGCTCCCTCCCATGCTCACCCACTCGTCCACCAAACCCACTGGCGCAGGTATCAAGGTCGCTCGCATGCTGCCTATCCCTACGCCCCAAATGGCCTACCCACAAAAGCGACACGACGACAGGGATGCGCCCTCGCCGTCTTGTCCGCGCCCATGACATTGGGACGACGACATGACAACGAAGTCGCACCCCCACCCACCCTCCTTCTGTCAACGCGACGATGCAACGCCGAGGCGTCGCCCCTGTTTGGCTCCTAGCCCATCATTCACCTACAAACGCGAATACGAACACGATGCCTCCGTTTCCATGTTTGCACGCGAGCCCTTCACGCCCCCCCTACTAACACATGCACGCAGCTCAGATCCGCAAGACCATTTCCGTTTCATTATCGACCTCGACGACAATATGATCTTCGCCAGAAAAACTTTTTCTCCTATCACCAACGGTAGCGTTCCCTTGCATACGGTGATCGCTCTTGCTCACACTTGTGTCTGCATAAACAGGTACCCCACCGAGGACGAACGGATCAAATCTGTTGCTCTTTCCCGCGGAGCTAGGCCCATTCCGAGTCGGTCATAGTCTTTACCTCATCCTGTAAATAAATTCCCCCCAAAATGATCGCTTTGTGGACAAAACCCAACCAGCCCCGGACCAATCTGGGTCCAGGTTTGCCCGGATATAAATACTTCGGGGTTGCGCAGGCCCCTAACATTTCTCAACCTCTCGCCTCGCAGACAAGTCCACGTCTCAACAACAAACCTAGATCCAGCGGCTCAAGATGTCCTATTTGACTTCCGAGAAGCAGATGGGGAACACCCAACTCCCCCTTCAGGGCGAAGGTCACCCAGAGGTTGCACATGCTAAATCGACACCCCTCTCCGACGTGTCGCCCACCACCACTTCTGATGCCCCTGCCAGCGGGGCTTCCTGGGACACAGAAAAAGGGGCGAAGGGGGGCGGAGATGGCTCGTCTGCAGAGGTACCATCCGATGCTATAAGCGCACCAGCCCAGGGGGCCGCCTTGCCCCACCAGACGCCACCTGTACGTGTTCTCATGAATGTCACTCGGTCAAGGGACTCTAGTGTTAATTTAACTCCCTCTGCAGCACATCCATTCCGGTGGCTCCAACACTTCCCCAGCAGTCCGCCGCATCTCGGCACGCCTCCTCTTTGAACCGCTTGAATTTGCCGGGATGCTGGCGATCCCATTTTTTACCTTTCCGCACTCTTGCTACATACGTGATTACAATCTTGGCCCTTGGGTTGTGTTCACGATGATTCTCACCACATTCGCCGTCCCACTTATCTTAGGGCCCCTGTATGCGCGCAGGTTCGCCCAGAACTTACCCGGTGGCGAAGGGTATGTGGCCTGCTACATGGCAGTATTCTTTCTCCCCATTGGTTTTTATACAAATTCGTTCCCATACGATGATGATTCTATCGTTCCTCAGTTTGTTTTCATGTTTCAGTGGCTTACTGGAGCCTATTCTATGCATTGTGTGTTTCATTTTCTGGTGCGCAAGTACCTTGGATGTGATCATTCTCCGTGTGTTTGGAGGGAATCGCTTCGATCGTAGCTAGTTTACCAATTGCAGCCCGGCCCTCGTACTTGTGATTTTCCATTGATCTGATCAATGTGCATACATACACAACGAACTCTGCCGTCGATGAGACTCGAGAAAAAAAAGTATGGAAAAAGGTAAATCTGATCATCCAGACCGCAAAACGTACCAAACCAAAACGAACAGTCATGATTGGCACGTTCTGCGTAACGTGCCAAGACAACTACCACACGCTCTGGGTTGCTTGTGGGCTCCCCGGTCCCGAGGTCCCGAACCCACCACTAGCACTCGAATACATCGAGCTGGACTGCGTGAGCGGGGGCGGCGGGGCGACGGGTTTGGCCGGCTCGACTTCTTTCCGATACTCGATCTTCTCCACGCGCACCTCGCCTTCCACGAGCTGGTAGACATAGGTGACGACGACGGCGCCTTGGATGTCCATCAGCGCAAACGAAGGCGTTGGGTCACTGTGGGGGAATCAGCATGGGAGCCATGGCGTGCGCGCTGCTCGTCTCACCTGTTGTGGAGTCCCGTCCAGGCGCCGGTCGCCGAGCCGGGGTTCACGAAGAACCGACCGCCGTATTCGATGGCTTGGAAGCTAGCGGGGAGGTACATGGTCGGAGACGGCGCGTAGGATGACGAAACGAGGATGGGTCGGACGCGTTGGAACGCGCAGGCGGGGTAGCGAGTGGGTGGGACTCACGTGTGTGTGTGCCCCGAGATGAGCACATCGACATCCATCTGCCGTGCGATGGCGCTCAGCGCGTCGAGATCGCCCGTCGGAACGCATTGGTGGCCGTGCACGACGCCGATGCGGATCGGTACGTGCACTACTGTCGCGGAGGGGGGAAAGCCGGTGTTCTGCCAACGAGGACCTCGGATGAGCGTGCGCGCCGTGTAGACCGCGCAGGCTAGACGTGGATGGAGCGAGGGCATGGACGCACCTCGTCATAGTCCCCTCTGACGACGCACACGTCGGATGCGACGGTGCGGAGGTATTCGTAGGTCTCTCGGTCACAGACGTTGCCCGTGCACAATATCTGTTGAATTTTTCCTGGGACTAAGAGTTTGCGAAATTTGGCGGGAAGGTCGTGTGCACGATGAGGGATATGAAGGTCGCCGATGATGAGGACGAGGACCATGCTGGATGACTACAACGATCGCTTCGATTGGACCCACAGTCAGAGTACCCCATTAGGTAAGCCAAACCAAACTACTACTGTACATCAATGTCATCCCTGTTTCCCAAAATCCCACCCACGGTGCAGATGCGCTTAAGGTGATATATAATACAACAAGGCGAGCAGAAACTCGGTTGGAATCAATGTAGCACGTACTTCCCTGCAGAGAAGTCGACGTGCTTCAGTGGCTGATAGACTCTGGCGCTAGGAGACGAAACTCACAGATCCGCACTTGATGGTCACCGCTTCCTGAAGCCAGAACGGTCCCATCGGGGCTAAGGTCGACAGAAGTAACTTTGGAGAGAACACAGCGTATGTGAAAAAGGGACGTGGATCACGGTAAGAAGTGCGCACCAGTGTTCGTGTGCCCTTGGATCATGAAATATGGGATCCCACTCCTCAAGTCCCAAAGTCGGACAGTGCCATCTCTGGACGATGACGCAAGGCGCTGCTCTCGTCCTACTTGCAGTACTGACAACGACAGGACAGCATCCTGTGAGTGCCACCCAAGTTACCAAAAACCACAAGGAATGTAGGAAGAATCATGCCTTGTGTCCGTCAAGTGTACTCTTGCAGTGGAACCGCTTCTCGTCTGGAAAGAGTTCCCAACATTTCAACGTCTGATCCAGGCTTGCACTAACAAGACACATGGCCGACGCCCTTGTGCTTGGCAAAAACTGGACGCCATAGACTCCGTCCGAATGTCCGTGGAGTATACCGATTGGTTCGTCGTCCCCCGAATCAGAGGATGCATTCCAAATTCTAACTTGGCCGTTCAATGACCCAGCGGCGACGAAGGACCCTGTTGTGTCCACCGCGACCGAGGTAAGGACGACATTTTTTGATGGCTTCTCTTCCATACTTGCGGAGCGAAGCACACGGCAAATTGGTTCAGGTACTTGCGTCACATCGGCCGAGAACTGTGTCGCATCCCAGACCCGGACAGTACGATCTCCCGATGCGGAGAACAAGGAACGCGAATCGGGCGTGAACGCAAGGGCGTAGACCTCGCCGGTGTGCCCGCTCAACGTTCGAAGGAATTCACCTGTCTCAACGTCCCAGACCTACCGGCCTCCTATCAGGAGAACCACCCTAGGACGCGTTAATGGTCGACGTACACGGATGTATTTGTCCTCAGCTCCTGCTACAAGCAATTTTCTATCAGGACTTAGTATGACGCTACGGGCGTGGTTGGCCTTCTGGCCTTCTTGCTCACTGCCGAGCAAGAAGCTAGGAAAAAATGTTCTCTGAGTGCCAGAATAGAAGCGTGGTACGGAGTACTCACGTAAGCTTTGTCTGCTGCTCAATGTTGTACAAGATGACTGCATTGTCGACTCCAACTGCGAGCAGCGATCCATCGGAAGAGAATTTTACGCAGCAAACAGCCCTGAAAAGACCAAGTTTGTGATGAGCCCTAAAGCAAATATATTTTCTCCTAGTACACAGTGAAACGCACCCATTATGGGTATAAACGGAGCGGAGTTGTACGTCCATCTGACGGGGCACATCTGAATTGAAGACGGCTAACCATCCATCGCCCTCCTTGACAGAGTATGGTGGGGCTGTCAGCGGGTCTAATCTGCATGGCATGGTTGAAAGAGGCTCGATGGGTGCATGTCAGCGTACTCCACGGGGCTATGGCGAACTGTCGACGGCTTACTCGTTGGAGGCAGTTCAACCGAGGGTAAAGCGAGTAGTGGGAGGGAAAAGAGGACCCGTTTGAGGCTAAATAGGCGAGTTGTTGAATGCATCGATTCTAGACTGGGTCAGGGCCATGCGTATGGATTTGGTGATATCGGGCCGACTGGCGTCGCATCGGCTTAGCGGTGTTCGAGACGAAGGGCCGTTGATGAAGACGCATGTATTGACAAGGACGCAGAGCATGCAACAAAGAACGGACTGGTCTACATAAATCGTGAGACTCACGCCGGAGCCGTGATAGCTGCAGGTGGAGTCGCACGATGTCCGAGCTAACAGCGACCGAGGGTCCGTGCGCGCGGCTTGATCCAGCCTCGTTCGCACGGAGGCATGTGCACCGCGTGTGCCTGCCAACCCAGCACACGACGAGGACGACGTGGAGATAATCATCGTCGCTGGGTTTG
>JBBPOD010000332.1:0-21099 GCA_038091255.1 Tylopilus intermedius | reverse complement strand
ATGGATTATCTGTGCAGATTTCCTGCCATACAGTATCGCAATCGTAGCGACGTGTGACCACCTTCAAATTTGCATTGGTTAACCCCAACTGTCCATGATGTCATCAACTATCTGGTCCTCGCTTTCCGCGTTGCTTTGCAAACGGTGTTCTATTCTCTCTCCAGCCCTAAAGAAAGGGGAGCAGGGGGTGAAAATTGGCAAAATAGGTATCGATAGGGTCCGCAAGGAACGGCATGTAGTCAAAATTCCACTGGTATCTCAAGATCTGAGTAACACTATGAAACGGTGGACTTGGAGTCCAATAATCTCGCTATCTCCACTTTTTTCAATAACGTCTCTCAATTCCTACTCGCATAAGCAAAATACCCAACCCATATGCACATCAACCAATATGCAGCACACACCCATCAGCTACGTAACAGGTACCATAGCAGTGTCTCCTGGGAATGGGGCAGATGGCGTCACGCAAGGGGCGAGCGGAGAAGCTAGGGTTTGGAGTTGGGGTTCGCCTGAAAGGGTAGTATAGCCACACACGAAAAGCTACACGCCCAACCCTAACCCTAGTGTACAATTCGAACTTGAGGCGGAGGTCGACTTGCTATGACGGGAAGTTTCGGCCAGTCCTATAGCATTTGGCAACTGGCGTGTACTAGGTCTTTTTCCAATTGATGCTCATCTGATACCTCAAACCCGGGTCCTACTCAATTCATTCCAGCGTTTCAGGTGCGTCCATATTTCAGGCACGGCCGTACATACGTGGTCCGGGAATGTACGCCACAGCCAGGGCTAGTGGGATGCTCTTTGTGTTTCCTGCTCTTTCGCCGAAAGTAGCTCACATCGAGGCTTGACTTACCGCTCTGCACGGTTTTGTGGAGTGGAAAGCCGCAGCTGTGGGCCTAGGCAAAGTCATGTACAAAGTACAGATTCGGCGAGTGTGGTGTCCCGGTTCACCCGAACAACACTGACCAGTATGGTTAGCATGGGGATAAAGATAGATCAGGTCAAGATTGATTCCGGATTGCTGTGTTTACGGCGAGTTCCGGCTATATAAAGTGTTGATACAATTAATCACGGTGAGTCGATTGAACGACATGATTCAGAACAGAGCCTCATATATGCCGGACGAGGTGCTGTTGGATGCAGGTAAAGTGACTGTGACGACGTAGCATGGTAATTAAAGCGAAACTGAGTCAGGCAGCTTGCAACTCATCGGAATCGAACTACGTACGGATTGTTTAGCATCATGGAAATGAGGTGGTGTCGTGAGAAGGAAGCTGCTGGAAACACGGGGTGTCGCAGGCGGAAAACTTGGGTCATGTGCCTCCGGTTACCCTGCTCTGTAGTTGTTCGATGGTTGTCAATTATACATGTCCGTAGGCTTCTGAATGTTTCGACCGGACCTTGCCCGTGTGTGATTTTAAGCGACGTATCTAATCGGCTACCCGGTTTGGGTGAACGCGGTATGATGGATTTGTTTCCACAGGTGGAAAGAGCAGGAACCCGAATAGAGATCGGTATAAAAGACCTGCTTCTCCCGACGAGAGCCTCCCCCTCAATAAACCATCGCTGTCAAACATCTACTCCTCGGTTTCATCGACAGCGCTCCATGTGCATATTTCATTGACTCAATACTGATCGTAAGGTATGGTCGCCACGTTTCTTGCACCCCTTACATCGTGTAAATGCAGCTAGCAGATACAAAAAACCTCTCTCTCACCTGCATATCATCACAACGTGACCAGAGTCTTTCACAGCAAGTGCAACGACCCGATTCTTAGGGTCATGTCCTAATCGTCTGTTTCAGTCAGCCACTGACCGGCTTTCTCCAACACTCCAACCGCTTGCGCTTTTACCTTGCTAGAACTGCACACATTGCCCTCGCCATGCACGTCAAGGAACAGGTCAAGGATTTTGTCCATGGCGTCAAACGAAAGCTGTCGAAGAAACACAAGCGCAAGACCGACAGCTTTGACTACTCGAGCATGGAGACCCTTTCTCAGGATGACGACTCGTCGTCCTGCTTTTCCATGTCCACGCAGTCCAGCTCTCAGGAGCGAGGTCGATTCCTCAAGTTCCTTCGCCGCACGGCATCTGTCAGTTCAATGAAGCACAGCCTGTTTCAGGGAGTCAAGCGATCGAATAGCAAACGTTATAGACTCTTCTCCGCGCATGCCGTGCCGTCGGAGCGCATGGTTGAACCCAACTACAAGCAGCCAGCCAGCTACTGCGGGGGTGGACGAGCGGACTACTCGGAAGTTATTGACGTGTGCGCGCAGAGTACGAGTACGGCGACGCCGAGGCCCTCATCGTTGCGCAGAGTTGATCAGGATACGCAGTCGTGCGACAGAGAGTCGTCGGACACATCCGGGACACTTGTGTCCGAGACACTGGTCACGACCGGAGATCTCCTCAAGTCAGTTTCAGAGTCCGACACCCAGATCAGCAGTGTCGATGTATACTCCGACGAAATCTCCGAATTCGTTCTCTCCATGGTTGATGTCCCTCGTCATGAAGAGATCGCTCCATCGACACGATCCTCTTCCGCAAGTTCTACCCCCGTCGTCATTCCTCGCCTGACAGCGCCGAGCATGTTCCTTCCCATCCCGAATGTACGCCCTGTTTACCCAGTCTCTCATCCTCTACTGTGGTGGTTGCCCTCCCGCTCGCGCATCGTGTCCTTCCAACCTGCCTCTCTCCCCCCGACGTGGTCCCCTTCGCACCTCCCCTGCGCATTCCCCCTCTATTCGGCTTTTCTCCCTCCACCGCCTCGGGCGATCTGTTGACCACCCGTTTCTGTATATGCCGCTTCTAGATCTTGTCTCGGAGTTAATCTCGTTTTCAGACTGATCCCCTCAGTGCGTTGTTGACAAAGTACGTACCCGCTGAACAAAGGCCACGGAGAGACGTGGTAGGAGAGTATGCTGGCAGAGACCTGCCTGAGATGGTCGTGAGTTGTTACGCAAAGTTGTCTCCATTTTTTCAATCCACTGCACTCCTTCCCTTCGTCTCCCCTTTCCTTCATCTGTCCCATAAACATTCTCATTTATGGCTCTGTATCTCGTATTTGTACACGTTCCTTTATTATTCTGCTTTCTCTATCCCATTTATTTTCTGTGCGAACATCTTCCCTAGTGTGGCGGTCGATTTCACTGTTGTACCCCTACAGAGTGTAGCGACGTACTTTTAAAATCCGAAAGCATCCATGATTTCACGTCATTAATTGATCCATCGTAGTGATGAGTGATACTAACAATGTGTTTCGTTAGATGTCTAATTCATGGCGTGCACTGGCAAAAATGGCGCGTGATAGAATCGTAGCAAGTGACCCCGAGGATTTAGCCAGAATACTGGACGTGAGTTTCGTCTTGTATCCTCGAGATCCACGCTCATAGCTCAACTGTTACCGCCAAGCTCTGGTCTCTTCGCCTCTCCTCGCTTGCTCGCCTACGTCTGACGAACCAGGCTTCTGCTGAGTGCACCAATTTGTTTGCAGTCCTCAACGCTGTCCAAGCTACGTCCGTACCCGGTACATTCCCCGGTTCAGGCTCATTGTCGCTTGCGCCGCTTCCTTCCTCCCCCGCCCCCGCGGTACCCTCACCCCTCTCGCCATCTGGTCTGAGCAGCCTCGCTCAACTCCCAGGGACGCCTTCCCAAAAGCCGTCCTCGTTCTCGCCTTCGCTCACAGCGGCAACCCGCCAAGGCACCAATGAGCTCTCCTATCCGTTCGAGCTGACCGTGTTCCACGCACGCGTGCATTATTGGTCGGGGGATCCGTTGGGGTACGTCGATGCGCTGAGTCGGATTCTGGCCAAGTGCAAGGAGAAGGCGAGGGAGGAGGGCCGGATCATTGTGCAGCGGAAGGAAGCGGTCAAAGCGCGAGGGGGAGTCGACGTCGAGAGTACGCCCCGATCGGGAGAGGCGAGCACGGATGAAGATGACGAGGATGAGAGCGGGGACGGGGGCGAGGGCAAGGAAGATGCTGAAGAGAGCACTGGGGGTTCCGAGGCACCAGACGAGGAGAAAGAACCGGACGAGGTTCTTGTCGCGGCCGAAGCCAATGTCTCCATGTGGCTCGAACGCGCCGCGAGAGTCTGTCTGATTCTCGCGAGTCAGTTGATCGAGATGAACGTAGGTATACCCATCTCACGTCTGGTTTTGCCGCTCACTTGTTGGTCCCTAGGACTACCAAGCGGCGATCAACTTACTTTCCCCGCTCTGCACCCATCGGGCTGCACCGACCTTATTGCCGACGCCGTCTCCGGCACTCCACTCCGCCCTCGCACGCGTCCACCTCCTCTCCGGAAACCTCCAAAAGGCAGAGCAACATTTTTCTATTGCAGCTGCGGCCGCAGAGACCAGTCCAAACGGGGCCGACACTGTCGCCATGAATACCGCGCTACTGGCCGCGGCGTCTGGCGATTGGATCCGTGCCGAAGAAACCCTGTCGGAGATGGCCTCCAAGGATCCAGGCAACTTTTCTGTGCGTCCTGCACGCGACCCCGTGGACCTGTGCTGATTTGCCCCCCAGGCGATTAACAACCTCGCTGTCACGCGCTTGTGTCAGGGTAGCATTAAACAGGTGTGTCGTGGACGTGTTTTACCTAAATCATTGATCCTGACGCGGCGTTCGCATATCACAATTAGGGTATCGATCTCCTCGAAATGGCGTTCAAGACATCGCCGTCCTCCGTGGTCGTCGCAGAACCGTTCTTATTCAACTTGTGTACGTGTGTTTCTGCCGACGCTCGCGCTGTGTCGATGCTCACGGGGATCCGGAAGCGACCATGTACGAGCTTCGCTCGACTGCTGCTATCGACAAGAAACGCGGGCTCCTGGTCGAAGTCGCCAAATGGAGTGGCGATGGGCTCAAGACGTCCTGCTTGAAGATGCCTTCGAACTAGATATGCCATCGTCCTGTGTTTCTTGTCGTGTGACACGCATTTATGATCCCGAATGTACCAATCGGGATAATGATCCTTGTGATGTGTGCGCCACGCGCCATGTAGCTGATAATATAATTCCGCTTGAAAGAACATGCATGCAAAGTGAAATCCCATTGACATAGCTAGCGCGACACAACACGACGATGGACATGATGCACGATGTACGGCAAAAACGCGACAAGAACTATCGTGAAGAGAAAAAGGCGGAAACGTTGTCATGATGCCATTGACAAAGTAAAGCGCGTAGTAAAGTAAGACGCTAAGGTATGCTGGAAAGGTAGCTCAAAGACCTACTTCTAAAAAAGGTTATTGTGGCATTAACATCATAGAAAAAAAGGATCCACAAGAAAGAAGACATGCATGGCGTGATACAATCGTGTTGGTATCGTGATCATCTGGATGCTCTCTAGTCCGTGCGGGGATCATTCACTAAAGGGGGAGAACACGGGCGTTGAAACATGATTGTGAGGAGCGACTGGCCATGATCGTTCCTGGACGAAGGCTCGGAGCGGAAGTCCGCACAAGCATAGGACGTCCCGAAAAGGGTCTTGTTTTACATGCCTGCTTGTCGGTTCAACATGTAAAACTGAAGATCCTGCCACCCTATACCACCCGCGCACGCGTCATCAAACTCAATGCCACGGATCGGTACGGAACGCCACTTACCCCCTCCAACACGACACATGACTTTCTTGGTTGTCGCGCCTTCTCCGCCTGTGCGTCCTGATCTTGTCAAGGTCGTCAGCCGACACGTCACGACCTTTCTCGATAGCGAACTCGAAAAGGCATATGAGGCCCTGATCTCCTCGCCTTCCTTTGGAATCGTCTTGAGTGGCGGGTCGACGCGTTCGATAAGGAGCCCATGTGGAATCGCGTTCACGATGGTCGCAAACTCCATGTCGAGCGGATCCTTTTGGTTCCCTGGGACGTAGATATTCATGGGGCCATCGAGAGATGGGGTATATGCGCCCGCGCGCGATACAGATCTCGATGGCGTGCGCGTCGTCGACGCGTCCCGATAACTCGACGGTGGTGCCCTGACTCCCGTAACGGATGGTCGGCCTGCTGAACGTGAACCAAGTCCGGTGTATATCGGGACCTGCTGCGCTCGCGCTTTAAGGGTTGCTTCAGGGGTTTGTGCCCTGGACGCGAACCCTCTACCAATCTCAGCCAGTGGGCTTTCAGGTCTGTAGAATGACAGTGTGGACGAGGGTCTCGACTCAGAGGATACGTGTACGCTAGGGAGGGGTATTCTGGATCGACTAGGGGGCCGTGGAGGAGGAATGCGAACGCCGCTTGGTGTGCGTGCACGCGCGATGTTGGAATTACCAGGTGAAGAAGTGGAATGGGTAAGAGCTGGGGAAAATGCACGTTGCATGAGGGTCGTGAATTCAGCTTCATCGCCGTCGTCTTCTCCTGGTTGCTTTGCAGATACAGAACGCCAATGCAACGCTGGACCAGGAATCCCGCTCGGCGTTCGAGGTCTTGGACGAGGCGTTGTGCCTAAACCCGGTGTTTGGGCACGCGAAGGCGGCCGTGTACCAGGTCCGAGAAAAGGAAATGGAGGGATTGACGGATTGGATGATGGGGCAGTTGATATAGAGGAAGTAACGGGAGACCATGGTCTTGAAGAAGCGTTGGAACTCCGAGACAAGCTACGTTGAGGGGTGACAGGGACGAATGGCGCGCGTTCTGGGGTGACGACTGATCTCGCGGTTGGCCGTTTCGGGGTGGCGGGTTTGACGGTCGCGATACCTTCATCATCGACCTTTGTAGAGGAATTCCAAGGTTGTTTGGGAGGCTTGAGCTTGATCGTGACGTTGTTCGACTCTGTCGCTCGCTTCAGCGAAGGAGAGGATTCAGGCGTCAAACTCTGGGTGTGTTTGTGGCCCTTCTCCGCTGTTTCTCGATTTCCGTGGACAAAAAGCGAGGAACGTTGCTTTCGGATAGTCTTGCTCTTTGTTGTCGGCTCTGAGGAAGGCGCTGCCGATGATGCTCTCGACATCGGCAACGGAAAAGAGGGTGTAACTGGAGATCTGACGGATGCAACCAACTTCCTGGCCAGGTTTCTCAAAGGCGACATCGACCTTGATAGAGTGCTTGCGCGACTGGATGTACCGCTTTTCCCGCTTGGAGGTGTTGCGAGATAACCATTGGTAGTGTTGCCAGACTTGGTGGAGCCGGTCTCGCTCGGTGCTTGATCTGCTTGAGTCAGAACATTTCGCACTTTGCCCATTTCCTTCTCAGTGCGTTCGATCCGTTCTTGGAGAACGCGCCACCGCTTCGACGCCTCCGCATGCCGCCGTAACGCCTCACCGTTCTTGGTGACTCGGTTTTTCACGCCGTTGTCCATGATCGCGAGGACTTTGGTGGTGGCAGGCACGTAATGACTAAAAAAACGTGTCAATTTTGCCAAAGAAAGAACGAGAAGCAGACCCACGCTTTCTTAGCCTGAAAGGACCCCAACAGGTTATTGAACACGTCCAGGCTAACGGGGGATTTCTCCGAGCGGACAGAACTGGCGAACGACGCGCGAGATGTATTGTCATCATATCTCTTATGTACTTGCCAAATGAAGTCCTGTAGGAAATGAGCATACCCAACCAAGCACCTTTTCCCAACGCACCTGACATCGATTCACAGCCTTCTCCAAACTGGTCATCATTCCGTCCGCTTGCTCGGTGACGGTGCGAAATACTGTGATCCATTTGTCCTCCTTGAGTTCCTGCTGGAGCTCGTCGGTCTCTTGTTGTACCGCATCCCACTCCGCTTGTAGTGCAGCATGCTTTCTGAGCATAACGGCACGCTCGGAGGAGCCATTCAGTGACTCGTCCTCAGAAGGTCGGAATGGCATTATAGATTCGTTGATGTCTTTCATGCCTTGCTCAATGGATTCAAGGCGCTCATTCATGTTCATGATCGCGTTATCAATCTCGGCCGTCGTTTTGACGTCCACACCCTCTGTCTGTGGCTTGTGTCGAAGTTCTTGTATCTCTGCGCGGCATCAGCGCTGCGTGCGTTCACACCAAAACAAGGTGACGAACCGAATATGCGGGTCTGGACATCGGACACGGCGTACGAGAGTTCGGTGATGTGCGTCGAGATGGCCAGCAAGCGAATATCCCTGAAAGAGAGCACTTTCTTGAGCACCGACCACCAGACCATGGCGCAACGTTGCGAAAGAATGAGCGTAATAGACGACTCACTCCTGGCTCTTCCGCCTTCCGTTGCGTCTTGGTAGGAGCGCGCGGCTCGCGGTGATCGTGACGTTCTCTGTAATGAGACGCATGGCAAATCGTTTCACGTAAGTTACCAAAAAAAAACGCGCGAGGTGCCTCGAGGCCGGAGGCTTGGAGACGAATGGGAGTGTGATCCGGTGCTTACCTTCATCTGCTGCCGTCAAGGAGGTGCTGGATGATGACGCGGAGCTGCTGAGGGTGCTTGGGGCCAGGGCGGGAGAGGGACCGAGCGAGTGGTATTCTGAAAGTGGCGTCGAGCCCGTCGTCGTGGGTGTGAGGAAGGCCATTGTTGTTCAGCGTCGCGAAAGGGCGAAAGAGAGGATCCGCCGAGGTGCCTTTGTGTGATCGAAACGGCGGTCAGAAACCGGGCGAGACACGACGGATCCTCTGAGGGACTCCTGAGCCAGCCGGTTGAGCGTCGTGGACGACGTGTGGAACAGCGAGCGAGGTGGTGGTGACAAGTCGACCCACCCCGATAACGGCAACAAGTCATCACAATAGCAACCAAAAACTATATTACTTCATGTACACATTCTATCTGCCACAGTCTTAATCCACTACCATCGCCTGCGCACTCGTACCGGCCGACGGTGGCAACGTTTGCAGTGGAAGGTATCCAGATTCCAGCGCTTGCTTCTCATCTCTCTCTTTGGCACGCGCACGCCAGTGGTCCTCTAGCCCTTGCCGAGCCTCCTGATCCGCGTCTCGGACCATCGCAACACGAGAGGGTCGCCAACGAACCGGGTCCATCGTGTTGTAATAGCCAGGAGCGAGTCCTTCCAACGCCCAGAGTTGACTTGTCTCCATCACGTTCCCAGCCTCAATGTTCAGCGCCTTGTCGACATAGCTGTTGAGCAAATGATGCCGGAGAAGCTGAGGGTAGTAGCGCCCGGCGATCAGGTTGAGCGATAGTACTGCTTCATGCCCAGGTGTGAGGATCGGACGGAATTTGTATCCATGCGGAGCGAGTGGCAGCGGGAGTGGCGATGAAAGGGCCGGGTGTGAGAGTTGCCCGTTGGCCGAACGTTCTTTCGTTGTCGAGTTCGCGGGTAAGATCCCGTCCATGGCAGGAACGCCCCCTTCCGCATTAACGGGATTGACCCCCTCTCCGTTGATTCCGTTTCCCAACGTCGCAGGCACCTCGACCGCCTTGCCCTTGCCCTTTCCACCATTCGTGCTGTCGGTTGGTAGATCCCCTTCCCAGTCTTCATCTACCAGCTCGTAGAACATCCCTATAGCTCTACATTCCTTCCCCGTTGAACCATCCGATCTTGGGACGTCCGTCACGTAAAGCCCGTCAATACGCATGAACACGCCCCGACTTTCAGCTCCCACGGTTATATCACTGTCCTCCCCAGCACTCAGCATCTTTGTATATTCCGCTGCCTGGCGTGATGGACCAGCTGGGGGAAGAATGTTCTGCGCCCCTTTGGGAGCTATCTGTGACCGCGACAGCTTGAGCCTCACAAGCTCATCAGTCCAGATGCGCTCGGCTCCCCACCACAATCCTTGATAACGTGTTTGCGTCACCGTCTGGGTGAGTGCAAGAGGGCCAGGAGCGGAAATAGAACCAGGGTAAGATAGGAGGGGCAGTTGTTTGCTGGATCCGGCACTGCTAGCGGCATTTGCAAGGTTCGCATTGAACGACATGCTGGCATTCATCACCGAGTCAAGCGATGCCCCAGGTTGAGCACTACTCAACGAAGGGGAAGGAGCATTGGGCGGTGGAATAGAGAATTTGTATTCCCAATCGTCCGTTGGAGCCCAGTAACCAGCAAGATTGGCAGCGATTTGGACAGCGAGCGCATAAGGTGCAGCGGCTTCGGCAAATGTGGCTTTATCTGTCGGTCGGAAGGAGTCGGTGTCAGTGTTCATTTGTTCGAGGGGAACGCGGTGGATCGCCTGGATGAGCTCGTCCGACGGTGCGTGAGCTTGGTATGGAAGGACCTGATCAGCGGGGATATAATAGGAGTACGGAATCCCTAGCAGCTTCGTTTTGTATGACAATGTCTGAATGACGGTCCAAGGTACTTGGTTATCTTCGGCGCTCGCCCCGTTTGCGTCTTGGGTGATGTTTGAGCCTTCGTCAGGTTTACCCCCGTCGGGAGGAGTATTCTCGCCGGGTGCCGGATGTCTTATAGCCTCGGCTTTCATCCTGGCTTCCTCAACTATGCCAGGCCAGAAGGTGATAGCATCGTTGTCACCTGAAAGCCCAGGAATTGGGGTGTGCAGAGCGCACCACACCAACTCTCCATCTCTGAACCATTTTCTGACATGCACTCCTTCGGCGTAGGCGGACCGTAAGTCAGTATTACGCTCCCTGAGCATACTCTGTTTCGGACCCTGGGCTTGTTTTGTGGGGCGGGGTGCACGGCGGACAGCCGCATAGGGTTTCGCACGTTCGCGAGTCGGGCGAATTGCAGGGGAAGCTGCGGTGGGGGCCTTGCCAGTAGTGGCACGTGCTGCCACGGGAGGCGCAGACAACGGGGTTGACCGGCTGGGCAGCAGGCCCATTGATGCGGTGATTTCGCGCTGGGGTTTTTTGTTGCAATATTTACAGCTACAGTTGGAACGAACTAGACTCGAGTCCGTGAGGAGCCATAGTGCATGAGGAATGAATTCTGGAACTGAACGGAAGCGCTTGGCGTGGCGGGAACCTAGGCCAAAAACGATGGTGAGGAATAGAAATAAGTAGATGAGAAACCATACCAATAAGGTAGGCATCATGCCGCGGTGCGTTTGCTGGGCCTTTGTTATGATCAAACATCTGATAACCCGCTGGCCAACCACGAAGGACATAATTCTGCCCAGCTGGCGTGATGCCACAGGAATGAGCGCATCAGGAAGCGACTTGACCAAGAATAACGAGAAAACATACCAGGTTTTTTCAATTGGAGTGCCAGACTTGCGCCAACTTCGCACCTCCATTTTATTGAGAGACTCTCATCGATGGGGACAGGGCGCATGAAGTTAACATGGCCCTCGTTGTCGACGACGCGAGCGGTGTTCGTGGGCCACTGCCTTTCGTCGCCGTCTGAGACAGGAAAATCTATGTAGGTTGGGTTTGGTGGCAAAACATGTCCTGAGGATATGCGCGACATGAGTGACGACGTAACCCAGAGAGTGAGCGTGACACGGGAAGGAAGTGAGCGTATTAGTCAGCAGTCGTGGCGGACAAACAACCCATCACAAGTTGAAAACTTCCTTTGTTCTTACTTTTCTTTTGCCGTGATTATCTACGTCCTGCATTCTGGTCCTGGTAGCATTGGCGTTAAACGACACGGCGAGAACAATAGGTACTTGGTACATATTCGTCCCTGCAGATCATCTACTCGTGTACCCCATACAGTTGATGTTTTGATAGGGTTCGTACATCCTGGAACAAGAATTATTTCTTCCGATTCTCTGAAACATTTCGTTGGACACGAATATCACAGGCCAATTAATAAGAAGGCTCAACACGACATTTGTGTGGAACACCTTACTAACTGGTATGAAGACATGTAGAAGAGAGAAATAGAAAGATAAACCCACTTCCATTGGCCCAAGCCGAAGCTCGTCAGAAGGGTACCTTTCATTGCGATAATGTTCTCGAGACGGTGAATCCGGTGGCAGGCCAGATCTGGATGATGTTATCAATGACAGAGCATCGATAAAGCTGACCACATGTTCCCAGATTGGAAGCGCTGTAAGGACGAGGCACACACGCTTTTCTGCCAGTGTAGGCTAGGTAGGTCCCTACTCAGCGGGTAGTGCGGACTGGCGGAAAAAAATGACAGCCTACGGACACAGGTGAGGTTGAGGTCGAACTCTTTCAAAATAGCTACATTACGCATAGGTCCATGCAGCAGCACTTAATTGTTATTCATGGCCTCTGAAGTGGCGAAATAAAATAGAAGATTACTGAGAAAATGGGCGGATGATCCATTGGAGGCGAGGACCTCCATGCCTTCCGCACCCCGCTCTAGTCTATCAGAGAATTCGGTGGCACCAGGCACTTGAGCAACCCGAGCACATGCTGCGTGAAGAGCGAGTAAACGGAGTCGGGAGGTGGTGCGCACGCAAATTGTGAAGTGAACTCGACAACCATAGGAGCGCCAGGAAGACAAGGTCGTGGACGCCGAAAGTTGCGGCAGATATACCCCTCGTCTAGCGGACCCGGCAAACAAATTCGATAGTGGCCCGGCTGCACACAGGGTCAGTAGCCTGGTATGAATGACAAGTCTCTGAACAACATACCTGTTGTTCGAACCACAATTTCAAGGCATCAAATCTCAGGAGATTAGGCTCTGACGAGAGTATGTTCCCGAGCCATACTTGGCGAACGCCTCCTGATTTTGTGAATGCTTCCGCTAAATCTGAGGATCCCAAAGGTCTTTAGTATGGCCATGGCGTCAGCAGCATGAGTGAAGGAATCGCACCGCATTCTCCGTACGGGGTTTTTGGCTGATCCCTCCAGGGTCAATGCCTTGCATTGTAAATTCGCTCAAAATATGAGCCGTCTCCATCGTAACCGCATTGATCCTTTCGCGCTGCAACTCTTCCAACAAGGCCGGACAACGCTCAACCGAACACCGATCAAGCATACCTGACCATGCATCGAAGGCCATCGCGTGTCAAAGCCTGTTTAAACATCAGCGACAAGGCAGAAAAGATATCGTGCAATATGCGTACCATCTGACTGGTTGCCTTGTAGTCTTTCTCAGTGGGTTCCGTTGTGTCTTTGATCATATCCTCCAGCGTTTCAAAAGAAGGGCACGAAGGGGAAGCGGAGGGTGGTTCGTACGGGCATTAGAAGTTCGAATCTTTTAAAGTGACTCTAAGTGTTACTAGTAAAAGGAATACACAAGGCTGACGCACACATCGAATAAAATGGTCGCGGCAAAATCTGCCAAAACAGTAAACGACATCGTGATCACTGTTGCCTTCGCCCAGTGACCCATTTGGCGAGTGAGGTGCTGCCAGTGGGCTCCTTGCCAAGGATATGTGAGCATTGTAGGACGTTCGGAAAGCGCCGACTCCCGAGTACTCACAGGTAACCATTCAGGCACCCCACTCCTGGTGATTCTCTAATCCAATGTCCACGTCAAAGCCGACATCGGTTGCCTCGGGGAACCAGCCCCATTTCTCGAGGTTAATTCTACTCTCCCCGACCTTGCCGACATCCACCTCAATTCCCTCAGCTTCTAGCAGGCGTTGTTGCTCATTGGGTCCTTGGACTGAGATGATACCCGACGTAGGGATAACCCGATACCATGCAGTTGGTGGGTTCGTGTGCGAGATGAAATTGACTGCTACAGCAGCCAGTCAGCACGTTAAGAAGTTACTTGCGGCGATCGACTTGCCTCCTCGAACCCTACGCGCTTGACTAGGAAAGCCTACCAGTTTAGCGATATGCTCTGGATGCAGCGCATCCGGTTCGTCAGCCAGAAAAACAGCGTATGTGTGCTTTGCCACTCACCACATGTAATTACCTTCTTGAGTGGAATGACTCTGATGATTTGATACACCTGGAGAATTCGGACCAATCCACACGAATCCATGAAGCACTCACCACAAGATTCAGGTCCTTGGTACTGAGGTAATTGATAGCCATGCCTTGTGCTAAAAGAAAAGTGCGGTGTTGCAGCTGGGGATAGACGGTGGGGGGGGCTGTATTACCAGTAGGGTCAAGCTATTAGCGATGGTGGCGGAACCTCCACACAAAGTTATTTGTGATGAGACGGAAAAAGCTCACGGTCTGAGACGCCAGTTGGTCTTGCTGAAACTGGCGGCGAGGAAAGAGCCGTTCACCAATGCTCTGAAGTCGGAATCGATGGCGAAGGACAATAAGCCCAGATCCATATAAATTCTGTGACCGATCACGTGGCTTCCTACAAAGATGACAGCAAAGCTGTGAGCCTATCACGGACTACTTAGCTCACTGGCAGGCTGGAAATCCGTTGTCACCAGGCCACCAACTGTCGTCGGTCGACGGTTGTCGAAATGATGGAGTTCCCGAGCACCTGAAACGTGGCAAGCCGCATATCATTGACTAGCGAGCCTTTTACGCAATCCCCAAAAAATGTCTTACCAGTAGCTGCTAGACTCATTGACTCGGACGATCTTGGTCAAAAAATTACCTCCATCGGGTCGTGATTGCCGAGCCCGCGCCAGGCAAATAACACTCACCACTTACATGTTCAATTCCGTGTGCGACACTGTAAAGTATTAGGCATTCGGAAGCAAGTATGGTCCGAGTCACTGATGGAGTCGATATCATTGGACGATCAACGCGAGAAATTGGCTTTGTCAGCAACATCATGACGCCCGCCACTACTCGGCAACCTTCCACCGTCTAATGCTCGATCTCGTCTGTTAGCCTCGCTATCCTGTTCCTGTTTCTGTTGGCATGCAAATGAACGTCGAAGGAGAATCAACAGAGCTCAGGCGGTTCAGGGAGGAGTGGAAGAAAGAGGTTCGGCAGCGCCGGGAAGAACAGCATGTCCAACAACAGGGCCCTTCGGCGGAACACAATCAACGGAGAGTACCTTCCCCAGAGACACATGCCCGGCCCCATACCTCTCCCCGCGCTGCTCCACCGGCGGCCGAAGCCAAGCCGCCCGCGACGAGGCCTGTTCCCGGCCCCTCCTACCAGACGACTCTGCACACATCACATGTCCAGACGCCTCTCAGCGGAAGCATCGCACGCGCCGTCGAGATATATCGCAGTGCCGTGCAGCACGAGCAGGAAAGTGACTTGGACGAAGCGCTGAGGCTGTACCGCCAGGCTTTCCGACTCAATCCAGATGTCGACCGCGCCTACTTCAAGGAGGAGCAGAGGCAGCAGCAGCTAGGTCGCTCTACTTCTGGAACAGGCCACAAGACAACGATCTCTGCTAGCAAAGGCGAAGGAACTGAGGGCAAGGGAGGTCGTCTCGTGCGGCCCGCAGAAGGCAAGGAGCCGGTGCACACGAATGGGGCGCTCTCCAAGGTTCTGGAGACATTCCCAGACGTGTTGACGTTTGAACCCGAGGATGACCGGGAGGGTGTGCCGATCAACATTGTCCCAGAGGAATTACTCTTGTATATTCTGCGCAGTCTTGATACAACGGCTCTGGAGCGCTTCGCAACGGTTAGTCGTAAGGCGCGCATCTTGAGTCTCGACCCATCGATATGGAGGTACGGTTTTTCCCTCATCTGGGAACGCAGACGTAACGCTTTAGACCATAGGGATTTCGTGTATTTGGCATACAAACCGCCTCAGATTTCCGAGGCTATCACCGTGGAAATGATAGTCGATGAGTATGGTTCCGACTATCGGCAAACATACGTTGAACATCCAAGGTTGAGACTAGACGGCGTATATATTGCCGTATGCCACTACGTGTAAGTTTTTGATGCCATGTCTCATAGTACTATTCAAGTAACTCTTTGACAAGTCGAAGAGGTCTTGGCGAGAACGCCTGGGTTAACGTAGGTCGCGACTCTGATCGCCGGCCAGTGTCGCTTACTGAAAGGCGTAGGTCAGTCACCTCGTCACATACCACCGCTACCTGTACGTACTTTTTTGATCCACTTCGTCAATGTTGACGTGCCACAGTCGATTTTTCCCGGATGGACGGGTTCTCTCCCTTTTGGCAAACGAGGAGTATCAACCTGCACTCGTCATTCCCATACTCAAACCCTCTTTGCGCATGAAGGTATCTCCATCTCATGTACGCTCTCCAAACACGGTGACTCACCCGCCCGCTCACGACAGGGCTTCTACATCGGTGACTGGCGGCTCGAAGGCTCGGGCGTCGTCATCACCAACCTCGTCGAGATGCAGCACCCACATGTGGCGCCCGCGCACGGCGCGCACCACAGCCACGTCCCTCCACCACCCACGCGGTACCAATTCCAGATGACGCTCGCGCTCCGTTCCAAACCGCTTGGGCGATGGAACAAGCTCGACTTCGTCTCATACGAGTCGGTGAACATCGAGGATGGGGAGGTCGTACCGCTCCCTTTGAAGCACGAGCGACCGTTTTGGTTTTCCAGGGTCAGGAGTTGGCAAGGCTATTCGTAGGCGGGTGTCGCGGTCGGTGACAGGGCGATTCTTCCCCTCGTACGGCATAGTTGACGATCTCTAGACGTGCTACGACGTGTTTTGCATTTGATGTTATGTAGATTCACGCCTAGTGTGAACTTGAATGAACGAAGGTCTCTCTATCACTCGGTGATATGTACCAAACCACGCCCAAGTAAACGAGGAAACAGTCGATATGATACAGCTACCTCTGAGCTACGATAACCCATGTATTTCGATTACTTCTGTCCTTCCTTTAACTCTTTCTCTTCTACAGACTACTACTGCCAGATCAGTCTCGCAACTTTTTCTTCCTGTAAACACAAATATGTAGCGGGGGATGGTAAGGTGGGGGGAAATGAACGAGCGTCAAGACGGAGAGGAGGTACCGTCCACGAGAGAACCACGGGCACAACCAGGGCAACGGTTTCCCATTAGGACCACATAAAACACGGTGAGATGCAAGAAAAAGAAAATACGCGGGATGACTAAACAAGAAACGCGACGCGGCGAGTAAAGGGTATGGTAAACATGAATGAAGGACTGTCATCGTAAGCAAGACGTGTACCATGTGTCAAAGGGTCGTGGGGGGGACCTAGGATCGTAATGTTTCGTGACTGGTCGAAGAAAAGGGTGATTAGATTTTCGCCTTGGAACGAGTGTATGGTGTACGTGTTTTTTGGGTCCTGGGTCGAGTGTCGACTGGAGAAGCCAGTGTTCTCTGCGGGGGTAGAGGAAGCGCGTGGTGAACAGGTCGCGCCAGCAATTCATGCCGCGCTATAGAGGAACAGGTTGTTCGTTGCAGCAATCTGTGGTGCGTCAGTACGAAATCTGTATTGTTAGGGCATGCAACTCACAGCGATCGTGTTCTCCCTTGGATGCCAGCTCGCGTGGAGAATTTTCTTGTTGAAGTCTAGTGTTTCCATCTGCATCGCATCCCTGAGACCACCAGGTCGACCGTTCTTCAGCCCGTTCTTGTTCGGTAACGGCCCGCCAATCTTCTTCGCTTTAAACGCGGACTTATCAGCTTGCAAGACGACGTCACCGGTTGTCTCGGTGTCAAATATCCGGAAGAAATTGTGGTACGATCCGGTGAGTACGTGTCTGGTGAGATCAACGAGATCAGTTCTTATCCAAAAAGGGCAGAACAGGGGTACGCACTTGTCATCACCGCCCCAACTGCACTCAAACTTGTCAAAAATGCAGTCATTTTCGTACAGGTCGCAGAGTTTTCCGCGGAGGTGGTCGTGTATGGGAATCGTCTTGATCGGTCGCGACTCCATATTAATGTCCCAGATCTTCAGGGACAGATAGTCTCTCGATAGGATGTACCGACCGTCATGGCTGAATTTGACGTCGGATATGGAGGAGATGATTTCAGAAAAGAAGGAACGTGCAGACGGATCTTCCTCCTCCTCGAAGCCTGTGAAAATCAGTGAGAAGGATGACTCATGGATTCATGTATGGCGACGTACATTTTGCGGAACGGTCACACAGGGCCGAGTCGCGCATGTCTGCAAGCTTGATGTTACTCTTCGAACTCGAGTACATAAACAAGTTGCAATGCTGTGGATGAAACTCGGCGGCGGTAATGACCTCTGTAAGTTCCTCCATATTGATAGGCTTGATGTCTACGATGTCTAGCGGAGTAGGGTAAGTGGTCACACGATTGGAACAGCTGGATCAGAGACGTACTGAAACTCTGGTCGCTGATACCCAAATTCCACAAATTGACACGGAGATCGTCCGCAGAAATGTAGGTTTCCTGGTCAGAATTGACAGAAATGGAGTGTATGTGGTATGCATGCGCATTAGCATAGACTTTGCGGGGGATGGCGGCGATGATGTTGTCCTGCTGTACCATGCGGGGAAGCTTGAGATGTGAGGGCGAACTGGGTGGTGTGATGGGTCGTTGGCCCTCGTAATGGTTCGATTCTGAGACTACTCGCAACGACTTTTCAAACACTTTCCAGAGTTTGATTGTTTTGTCTAGCAGAGTCAAAAAGGGCTAAAGCAGAGACGACGACAGAAAGAGAGATGACGCATACCGTTGGTGGATAAGAGGAAGTGAGCATTGTTTTGACGTTTGCACCACTTGATCTTGTTGATCTTTTCTTCGATTTCTAGAGACTTGAGGTAGTCGAATTCTGGTTCATGTGATTGAAATTCTGTGTAGAACTTGTATTCACAGCCCTTTTTCTGCACGCGCATCGGGGTTGGGTGAGGTGAGGAGGCAATCGGGGTGAATCAGCCGAAGAGGGCAGCAAGGCAGGGTACTCACCGACTCGTTCCGCTCGAAGAGGACGACACGGCCACCCTTGTCGCCGGTTGCGAGGTAGTTTCCGGTAGAGTCGAACTCGACGGTGGATATGATGTCGGCTAATCCAGAGAGAGGATGAGCGATCATCGCAGAGAGCGAGAAAGAGGTACCTTCAGTGATATCCTCGACCTCGCCCTTGTCGCCGAAGCACTGTGCAAAACGCCAGCCGCCTGAGCCTGAGGGATCGATGTCCATGATGAGTGTGATGTCGAGAGCGGTGTTGAAAAGCGTCGGCTCTGTTGTCTGACTTTCTTGACGCCCCTCCTCCCGCTGCCAATTGTTGTGTCCTTGTTTGGTCGCACCACACACATCCGACTTGTACCGCATCCTCAACCATGTCCATCGCCCCCATCACTGGAAAACTCAGAAAAGGCCTCTGGCGCGACATCTCTGTCGCTCTCGGCCTCGGTGTCGGCGCTGGCTATGCATTCTGGTACGTTTGTCCACTGCGCATTTCTACCCGTCTAACTCGGCACAAGGTATGGCTACCATCTCCAAGCAGGTATGACGACGCACAGCGCGCCATAGCTCATGCTCAACCTCTTGCAGTGCAACGCCGTGAGGAGTACTACCTAAAACTCGAGCGCGAGAGAGCACAGGGTCAAGCAGCCTAATTGTTGCCGTTCACCGGGGTCCTTGCCGCTCGAGAGACAGAGTTCACTACCGGAGCTGTACAAATCCATTCACCGCTAGAATACACGGCTTATTGTCATCTTCAAGGCTCCATTTTTGTGGCGTTATGCGTGTGATCCAATGTAGTTGAGTGCACATGCTGACGCACATAAATCAAGTTAGGATACCCAAGGTATATAAATAGTGGTAACGATCGGTCTGTCGTACTCACAAGTAGATGGAAGTGAACATCGTAATCTAGTCCAACATTAAACAACGGTCATCTGAGTAATCCAAGTCTCTTGAGCTCCTCGCAGCTCGGAAACGTCTCCGCCTCGATTTTCTTGACTTTTTCCCAGTCCGTCCCGACGCCAAAGAAACCAATCTCTGCCTCCTTCCGTCTCTCCCGTTTGTTAACGTCCCGCTGGCATTGCGTGTACAGATTTTGCGTGTACACTTGCTCCACGCTGGACTCGAAACGGAAGAGTGCAGATCCTCGGCGGTACTGCCCCGCTGCAACATCGGCAGCGATATGTGGGTGTCCATAAAAGTCGCGCGAACTGACAAAGTAATTTATGTGCAAGTTACCCGTCTGCCGTTCGAGGTCAAACCTCGACGATTTCGTGAACTGAAACCGAGGTTCCGGAACTGGCGGCGTCGACAAGAGGTCGGGAAGCATGGACAGAAAGGAGAAGGCGAAGAGGATGATGATGGGGAGGAATTGCCAAAGCATTGACCGTGCCTGTGCTGGTTCGCCTTGCGCAGCTCCCTGTGGACGTCCGTTCATATGCACGCGCGTCGTCCGGAACCCAGCGGGCCCAAAGTTCGCAGTGAACACGGGTCCCCCGAATGGGCCTGGCCCAAAGGCACCACCATTCATCCCCATGCCGCCACCAAAGAACATGTTGAACAGTTCTTCAGGGGACATTTCACCCTCAAAACCACCAGCAAACGGTGAGGATGAGAAACCGGGTGAGAAACCAGATGATGGCATGCCGCCGAATCGTGATTCTGGGTCGGAACCATGTTGGTCGAACGCAGCTCGCTTTTGCGGGTCTGAGAGTGGGGTCGAGGCGTGAACCGACAATGTATGTGCAACACGTACCTGATAAGACTTGGAACGCCTTGGAAACCACTGTCGGAAAGATCAGCCGAAACGCACGACCAAAAGAACCAATGTAGTGTGACCCACTCTTGAAAGCCTCGTCGGCCCCTGGTGCGCCGTTCTTGTCAGGATGCAGAACAAGGGCGAGCTGCCAAGAGTCCATCTCAACAATACATTCCCTTATGACCAGCGATACACATACCTTTCTATAAGCCTTCTTGATCTCAGCCTCTTCGCAGTCCTTCTTGATGCTGAGGATTCCGTAGTAATCCGTGGGTTTGCACGCCCGGATCCGCTTCACGACGTTCAGTTGTTCGGTAGTATACCCCCTCTTCTCCCCATTCATACCCCCCGCCGTCCCGTCCGCTTTCGTATCGCCTCGGCGTCTCGTCCCAGCAGCGGATGGGTGCGACTCCGTCGATGTCGATGTTGCCTTCGTCGCATTGCCGTTGCTCGTGCCCGTACCGGAGGACGGACCAGCCGACTCCGCTGCAGCTGCAGCAGATTCAATAGACTCCTTGAGTAGCTCTGCTTCCCGCGTGGCGAAGAGGGAGAGTGATTTTTGGCAGAATTTCCGTGCAGAGGGAAAATTGCCTGCGTCCCTGTGCTTCTGGGCGATTCTCAGGCATTTGAGGGCTTCGTCCCTGTTACTCTCCATCGTGTACGACGATGGACGCGCACGAATGGAGAAACGATGAAACCTTGTCTAGGCTGGAAGTGGAGGGAACTTGTGCTACTGAAAGGCTGGTGAGAACTTCGGTACTAGTAGGGCAAGCTTGACACGTAGTATGTCCAGGGTATAAATTGGTGTAGAGAGTAGTCACATTAAG
>JBBPOD010000331.1:0-21126 GCA_038091255.1 Tylopilus intermedius | reverse complement strand
CCCCATGGGCCAACGCGACCTAATGTCCGGAGGGCGGAAGAGATCCGCCAAGGAAGGTTGGCTCGTAGCGTGGGATGTTCGGTAAAGCGAGGTGAATGTTCACGGAAAAAGGATATTATGCCATCTTCCTGGAGCTTTTTCACTAGGATTGAGAATGATGACTGCCGGGTACCCAGATGGGGTATGGTTGACTTCCCGAGAGTAATAGTGCGATGCGCTACATCCCATGGCCTACAGAGAATGTCATATACCAAACCTGCCATCATACCACCGCACACTAGTGTGAAAGCATGAGTGAATCGAACGAGAGGGGAGTTGTATAAAGTCTGGTTCCCTGACTGCAGCCTCTGGAGAGCATGGTGTGTCGCAAATTTGACTTCCCCCCCTACTTTGCGAGTAATCTCGAAAACTGCGAAGAAAGCCGCAAAGCCTTATAGGTGGATAGATGAGACACTCTGACCAAAGATCGGAGTTCACTTACCGCAAACATCCTTTCCGAATCCCCATCCCCATCCAGCCCAACCACGTCCAGCCATCTCACCGACATCTTTCATCCAAAGACGAACTTGTCTGATATCTCTGATTTGATCAGATCTACTGGTGGTATAGGTCGGCTGCGTTCCCCGAAAGACCTCTTTCCAGGCCCGAGACCATCCTTTTCCCGTTCCGCCCTCGATGACGCGTCTGACATTCTCAACAGGTGCAGCGATTATGGCTTGCACGCCACCCGCAGCCGCGCCAGACAATGTCACTGTGAATATCGAATGGGTACCAAGACGAGATTCTAGATAACCAGAACATTCCGTGTACGTGGTCCAGAGTACTGTACCCAGAGCCGCGTTGGCGAGCAGGGGTGGTACGAAGTGCTTAGGAATTACCATGAACTGCAATAATAAGCCTCAAATCAGATGGACACCAAAGACGAGTGGATACTACACCTTGACTCTTAATGAGTGAGACGATATACTGGGGATTGAGGGTAGTGCCGCGCCTATTGGCGTGTCCCCGAAGCGAATGCCAACCGCTCACTGGGTACACCGTATACGGGCGGTTAGCAGAGAACACTTCACGGTACCTAACTTGCCTTTAGATGGCCGAAACAACCTCACTGGGCGGGAGAAATACAAAGTAATGGCCCGAGTGGTCGTCCGAGCTAATGCGGCATAGAGGGGACTGCCTTGGTGATCGGGCGGTGAAGTAACAATTTCATCATGGGGCATGGACGTTATTGTTAGCTCCTCGGCAAGCTAATAGTGAAAGACTGATGAGTCTAGTGTCGTGGTGGTGGCAGTGAGAACAAAATGGAAAGATAGTACCAGTTTGGTAAATTGTGTCAAATGTTATTGGGCTGAGCACTTGTAGTAACGTCATACCGATGAGGCGTTTTTCAAGACGTTTCACTACATCGGTGCTCCTAGAGAGAACCGTTGGACAACTGACATCCATTAGATCCTCTGATGATCTCCTGCTAGAGGGTTTTACCCTGTTCCCAAGTTTCTTCGACATTCGCGAGCAACGATTGCTGCTGGCTGCAGCCCTGAGAGAACTCGACACCACCGAGAGCAAACGTGTCCGCAGACTCCAGATTGATTATCGCGCCAAGAATCCAGTCCCAGACACTGCTCCTGTGAAGAGTTTATTTCTACCTGACCGCTGCTACACGTTCCACGAAGTGAGTCATAATCCGCCACTCCTTGCTCTTCACCTGTTCAAATGCTGCAAAAGGGTCACTACGACAATGTTATTCGGTATTACCGCGAAATGCGCCTCGCTGCCTGGCTTGACCCTGATTTCCACGGCTTGACTCCAGTATTGGAACGCCTACGAGCACTCTACCCTTCTCAACACACGCAAACCCACTTATTGCACTTAGCATCTTGTGGAGAGATCCTTCCTCACATTGACAACGTTTCGGCAAGTGGTAAATGGATCTTAGGTGTAAGCCTTGGGTCTACGAAGACACTAAGAATGGAGTCCCCAAGCGCACCAAAGTCAGAGAGCTTTGATATACTGCTTCCGTCAGGTAGCGTATATTTACAAAGGTAATACATGTCCCTCAATGTCGTCATATCCCTGTACCGAGTACATTCCAGAGATGATGTCCGCTACCACTGGAACCACGCAATTCTACCCTCGACAGATGGGGAGAAAGCCAAGGGCGGACAACGTATTAGTATTATGATCAGGGTAAGTATGGGTTTCTCATGGCCCGCCTCTTCTGAGTTCCAGCTACTTAGGATATCAGGGAGGAGGACGCAGGGAAGGCGGAGCACACGCGATCTCGAGCCGCCAACGCCGGATCATAGAATCTGGTAACCCGATAAAACCAAACTTCGCAGGAGAGAGCATCCCCACCACATCTCATCCCTGACAGGAGTTTTGTTGCAACGTGTTCGGAGATGCGGCATATTGTTGACACTCGAACTCCCTCTTGACAACCGCAATACAGTAATTCTGGCTTGTATCGAGCCATTCAACCATTGACGCCCTTCAGGCTCAGTTCCGAACCTGTGAAACCAGCATTTCTCCGAGTCCACGATATCATCGGATGTGACTGAAACGACTTTTTATTTTTTATTATGTCTCGATGACGTTCGATCAACCAAACGCTTGCTCACATGCACACGAGCACCGACATGATATGAAGAGGTTGTCGTTGATTCATGTAAGACGGTACTAGTACAAATGGGGTTCTTCTAAGTTAGTCATTTAGAAAGGTGTTGGCATCAACCCCAATGCCAATGACGTTGCGTTGACTGCCCTCTGGGGTGCCAACCCTCGAGAACGAGGGGACTGACCCCGTGATCAGACGAGCACCCTCAACAAGATTGTCTGTAATGACAAAAGACCAAGAGCGTCGACCCCGATCTGACATGCGTACTCAACGGTCTAGAACTTGACATCAAATTCTCGCTTGAGCTCCTCCCCCCGATTCCGTCCTGTCGATGAGGGAGAGATCAGCATGCGATTGCGATACTTGCGGGTCCATGGGGCAGGGGACGAAACGTGCAGTCCGGCTTTATGTCCCGGCTCCCAGAACCCTGACAACTAACACCATGCGGCTTGGCGACACGCCATAATACAATTACCCATTCGATACAATATTTAAACTTGGTGAATTGAGAGCGAAACACGACGTGATGCGTATTACTAGGAACAGTCCGCGGCTACAAGGAATAAATAGCAATATGACTGATGGGAAATAATTGATACAGTGTGGGGGATGTGAGGTCCATGCAGTGATTCTAACGCGTCTAATGAGGTTTACAATGCTGATGAAATATGCGCCCGAATAAATTGGTTTAGTTTACTTTTGAGAGGCCGGAAACACTGGTAGTTGGCGTCAGCGTCTGTGTTCACGTTTCGCAATGTGGGCTGCTTACGGCAGACTGCGGTGACCACCCCCGTCTAGTGCTACGACGACAATTTGCGTCCCCTACAAAATGTTAGGTACGGGCAGGTACGGCGCATATCAAGAAAAAACATACATCGGCAAGCCGACTGGTGGATTGTACGGTACCATATTTGATATCACCGGTGGCTTCCCAGAAGAAAACTCGTGTGCCGTTCTAAGCTCCGTGTCAGCAGCATTCCAAAGAACAGAGGAGCGAAGTGGCGACTTACGGGGAACGCGTTCATAGCCAAAATAGTAGGTAGCGAACAGTGGGTACTGAGGGGTCGTTGGGTGCCATTGGCCCATGGGTTGCGCTCCCCTTATAACTGGCCAGGATGAGTGGAGGTTAGATCTCCACAATCGAGATCACCTTAGTCCGAGCGGGGAGCAGTCGGTGATAGGACCTACTCGACGGGCGTGCCTAATTTGTTCTTGCACCCCGGAAGGGCCAGTTGTTTGGTGTGGAATTCTTAGAATGTTCGCTTATTGGGTTTGCGAAGAAAGCTGTAACTAGCCAGGAGTAATTGCAATAGCCGAAGTCAATTAATTCACGGACGACTGTTCGTCGCGCGAGTGAATATACGTTTGAGATTCCTGGATCGATCAAATCCAACAATGTCTTAAGCTGAGTTATGAAATATATGAAAATGGTGAAAGGTCGAGGCAGAACGGCTTCATAGAAGGGACGTAATAGTGCTGGAGGTCCCCAAGCACTCAAGCACTCACGAGCCACCCCGCGAACGAAGCAGATGATGATCCAATACTGACGCGTGGCAAACATATGCAGTTGCACACACGTTGTTTCGCCATTCGGACCTGATCCTCGGCTTGGCCCCAGCAACATTTCATCTGAGCGGAGCTCTGTAACTAAATGAACGGACCTCTAGGCTGGTGGATCTTGAAGGTGAGGATCATGGTACTACATACGTGTGCAGCCTTCCGAAGGAAAATGCGACGTTCGTAAATGAAGGGGTAATTGTGCATGGGAAAACAGCGGAGTTGAGCAAAACACGACTAAATAATTCGAAAATCCGGTGTCGCATCGGGCCATCACAACGTTCTCTCGAGAGAACCCTCATTTGGCATCGACTACAACTGTGACGCAGAATGTCAGTCATTCTAGTGACGGGCTCGTACGATCATGAAATCAGGTTTTGGGAAGCTTGGAGTGGTATTTGCTCCCGCACCATCGCAAGGTCGGGGGAATCTGGTGTGAGCACCGTCTTTCGCAATCACGCTGTGCAGATCTGGTCATACTTGGATTCGTCAATAGCAAGTAAACCGCCTCGCTATCTCTCCGGAGTAATCCAGTTACTTTCTTACTGTGGAGCGCACCGTTCACATCCCGCTCATAGCAAGCGCCTACTGGCTGCGGCTATCCACAAGAAAGTGTACATTTACGAAGTTGCTAGTACTTCCTCCACCCCGGTTGGTTCCCCCCATCTCCGCGGCCTACCTATTGAACCATGCAAATTGTTAGCTGACCTGTCTCGACGCTCACACCATGAACGTCACCTCCGTTTCCTTCCATAGCGAAGGGAAGTGGCTAGTTACTGGTAGCGAAGATGGCACAATCAGAATATGGGACCTCAGGTTCTCATATACTTCCTAGTCTATTTAACTTGTTTTTTATTCATCGTTCACTTCAGGAGCACCCAGGTGCATCGCACGTATGACAATCGCGCCCCCGGTAGCTCCATCTTATCATCTTATCTCTTGGATGATGCTAATGCACACATGTTCAGTTAACGATGTCTGCGTCCATCCTAATCAAGGAGAACTCATCTCCTGTGATCAGGCCGGATGCATCAAGCAGTGGGACCTATCTGAAAATCTCTGCTCGCATGAACTGGTACGTCGTTTCATCTCCACCTCTTAACTTTCTTAATGCAGGTACTAGACCCCAGCTGGCGATGTGCCTATCAGGTCAGTCAGTCTTGCTTCTGATGGATCGTGTTTGGTTGCCGGAAATAATAAGGCATGGCTCCAGTGCTCACATTGAGTTGGCACTTATCATTCCGTAATTAGGGCAAATGCTATGTCTGGAAGATTAACGAAGAGAAATCTGAACTCCCAAGATACCAGGCCGTAACCAAGTTCAGCGCGCACAAGAAGTATATTACTCGGGTTTTTCTCAGCCCCGACGTCAGGTAAGTTGCGCATGGGCTCATTTTACTTTGTATTGGAACTCATGCGGATAAATCAGGTATCTCGCCACATGTTCTGCGGATACTACAGTGAAGATATGGTCTATATCTCAAAATTATGAGATGAAGCAGGAGAAAGTACTCCAAGGACATCAGCGATGGGTGTGGGACTGTGCGTTTAGTGCGGACTCGGCATATCTGGTGACAGGTGAGAAACTGTTAACTGATTTAATCATTGTTTTTTATTTGGTGCATACTGTTCGATAGCGTCCTCGGATCATACTGCTCGACTCTGGGAGATGGCCTCGGGCGAGACTGTTCGACAGTATAATGGACATCACAAGGGTATGTTGAGATTCTATTGCTGAAACGATCCATTCATCAAGACACTGCATGTAGCTGCGGTGTGTTGTGCGCTTCACGATGGAGCAGGCTGATTTCCTATCGAGGATTATGGATGTGTGCTCTCTGCCTAATGGGCCATCAAGTATCGGATTAATGGGTGTTTGAACGTGAATGCATCTCGGCAATCACCTTTGGAACTTAATTGCCATGCACGATATGTCGGTTCAATCCGAATGGTTCTCTGGTTTCAGAAATTTCCATCCGTGCGGCAGGGTATGGTCTTTGGAGGATTCTTGAGTTCCACAGAATGATTACGCTGGCGCACAAGTGTTCCAACCCGCAAAGCACATATTCGCAATCGGAATTTTACGATTTCAGAGATGAGCCATTCAATCTGTCAAGTATAAATATCGGAAAAGAGATGGCGATGGTGCATCAGCTCGATTGGGATGTCCATCACGTGGCTCATCGGAAAGGCGTTTCGTGATCTATTATATCCACCTCCTCGGTCTAAACCCACCATCAGCCAGCATCAGCCTTGCCTCCAAAAGGCAACCGATCTCCAAGGTTTGGTAAATTTACTTGTAGAAGTTGTTGGCTCCCTATCATATGAAACCTTAGAAATGCTGGACCCTCAAACTCCGCGCAGCAACTTTCAAACAAAGGGTCAGCCGAATTATGGCTTATCCTACTAGCGTTCTCAACTTCTTGAGGTGTCCTGATGAGATGCGCATGAACTTCGCACGTTATGGATCAAATTACCTCGTGTCCAGCTTCAAAGATTCAATCATTGAGCGTGTTCGTTTCACGAACCTCTCGTGATCCCAGTGCATTAAATTATGCCTTGGCCAGGCTAATTTTATCACTTTATGATAAAGTTGAGGTGGTGGACGTGCTACCCGCGCCATTGTTTTTATATAACAAGTAGAAGCAGAATTTATCTGGTACATAGTATATTGGTGACCTCGGTGACTCGTTTGTTGGGATGACGGCACAGCTCAGTGTTGTGCTGACGACAAGCAAAACAACTCTGAAGACTTCCATCACTTCGTCCGCAGTCAGCTTCTTGGGGTTTTAGTCGGGTTTCCGCGGTATCAAGGCTGCTGCGTGTTATAGAGGGTCGCTCATTTACCTGGCACTCTCGTCCGAAACGTCACGTGTCTATTATGGTCTACTTGCTGTGGTCACTGTGCTTTACTGTTCTGCGAGATGCAAGGGTCAGTTACGCTATACTTACCGGATGGGCCTGCCACTCCTTACTGACAAGCATGAGAATGTGCTGTTGACACTGACAGAATCATGTTTATCGGGTACATTGCTTGGGCCCTGGCGGGGCGTGCCATTGCAAACTTGAACTCACGCGCCGGATAAGTCACAGGTTGTCAGTCTCTTGGCTCAGATGCAAGGACTCGCCACTTCAGCCCGATGCTATCGTACGGCCGTGAGACACGGCATAATTGTTTCCGGTTCCGAGGCCAACCCAAGGGCAGGTCTCCGTCAGGATGCTTGAGGCTCAATACTTAAGTGTGTTTGGGACACGAAGTTCAAGTTCGGCACGGGTGACGGAAAGTGGTCCCTGTTCCACAGTAAATGTGCATAGGGCTGTGTTGCTCTCGTGGGGCACCTCGCTTCCACTGCAAGGTAGGGTCGCTGCATGTGGAGTGTTCGGGAATATCACGCCCCTTGCGGTACTTGTAATTTCCGCCCAAAAGTGGACGGAGGATTCTGCGGTTTGATGCAAAGAATGGCACTGTGTCTTTTTTATTTTCTTTCTCGGAAAGCCTCGGACAAAATGTGAGCGCATTCCAGAAATTTTTCGCTCTCAGACAATTCAAGCCGTCATGTTGAGCATGTAGAGTACTAGTGCTGCACTTTTTCTTGCCTGTTTTTCTTTCGGCCGTCCATTGACGTAATGGCTCAGGGTCGTCGGGTGCAAATGAATTACATAAGCATGACGGAGGCCCGCCGGGAGTTCACGGAGGTCCGCCATTGGGTAATTCGGCCGACTGGCACGTGGTTTCTAATCCCACTTTATCATCATGGCTGGAAGCTCTTTTCTTCGCTTTCCAGTTTGTCTTTCTCCTATGGCATACTCGGACGCCTCACATCAGCTTCCCCTTGTTCCAGAGTCGTCTTCTCTAACAGAAAATGGATTTTATGTTGTCCAGCGCAACCCCGATTCTTGGGATCAATCTCTTCCCGCAGATCAAGGTCTTTATCTCGCCGACTACGAAAAAGACGCCTGCGGGGTAGGCTTCATCTGTCACATCAAAGGCGAGCAGAGTCACAAAATTGTCTCTGATGCCCGTCAACTACTCTGTGCCATGACCCATCGCGGTGCCACTGGGGCTGACAGCCGCGATGGCGACGGTGCCGGTGTCATGACCGCTATCCCCCACTTTTTCTTCCAACGAGAGGCTGAAAGGGAAATCGGTTGCGTTTTGCCCGAAGCGGGCGAGTATGCAGTCGGCAACGTCTTTTTCAAGGCCAACGATCCCATCCAACTTCAAGCTTTCCAAGCCATCTTTTCCAACATCGCTAGTGGACTGGCTCTCCGTGTACTCGGTTGGCGCGAAGTTCCAACAGACGGCACCATCCTAGGTCCTGCTGCCAGCAGCAAGGAGCCTGCGATTCACCAACCTTTCGTCGTTCTTCGCGATCACTATGGTGACGGCACTATTTGTCAGAATGGTCCTTTCGATGCCAAGCTGTTTGAACGCCAGCTTTACGTATTGCGCAAGCACGCCACCCATACTATGTTTGTCTTTTCTCGTTCATTCAGGATAATGAACTCGGTTAACGTCACCACTCTCCTGTATAAAGTACGGCTGCCAAGGGCTTCTATGTCTGTTCACTATCCTCGAAAAACATTGTGTATAAAGGGCAGCTTTCACCTCCCCAAGTATACAATTACTACCATGACCTCAATCACGTTCTTTATCGTTCCCACTTTACTCTGGTGCATTCTCGATTCTCTACGAATACATTCCCTTCATGGGATCGTGCCCAGCCAATGAGGTGGGCCGCTCATAACGGTCAGGATACATTATATTTGTGAGTATCGGGGTAAGATCTAACACGCTACTGTAGGCGAGATTAATACTGTTCGTGGCAACAAGAATTGGATGAGGGCTCGTGAAGGTGTACTCTCTTCCACGAGCTTCGGCGATCAACTCGACCTTCTCTATCCCATCATCGAAACCGGGGGATCTGACTCCGCTGCCTTCGATAACGTACTCGAGTTGCTTGTCGTGAATGGTGTTGTCACGTTGCCAGAAGCCGTCATGATGCTCATCCCCGAGGCATGGCAGGGGAACGAACACATGGAGCCCGAAAAACGAGCATTCTATAACTGGGCTGCTTGCCTTCAAGAACCTTGGGACGGTCCTGCCCTGTTTACTTTCAGTGACGGCCGTTATTGCGGTGCTAATCTCGATCGTAATGGCCTGCGGCCGTGTCGTTTTGTCGTCAGTGACGAGGACATCATGGTGTGCGCCTCTGAAGTTGGTGTGGTCTTTATCCCTCCGGAGAATGTTGTGCACAAAGGACGCCTAAAGCCGGGACGCATGCTTCTCGTTGACACACTGGAGGGGAGGATCGTAGATGACAAGGAGCTCAAACGGAACACTGCTTCCAAGCAAAACTTTGCGTCATGGGTCGAAGCTCACATTCTACGTGTCCCGAACATTATCAAGCGCGTAATTCGCAGTAGTATCCCGATCGACCCCGTCATCGACGATGCACCACTCAGCAGCGATCCCAAGCTTCTCGCATTCGGTTACACGGTCGAACAGCTCAATCTTCTTATGCTTCCGATGGTCGAGAGTGGCAAGGAAGCACTGGGCTCCATGGGCAACGACGCACCTATAGCAGCTATGGCCACGCAACCTCGCATCATCTATGACTATTTCCGTCAGCTATTCGCCCAGGTTACAAACCCACCCATAGATCCTATACGAGAGAACATCGTCATGTCACTTGAAGCATATGTCGGGCCCGAGGGCAATCTCTTGGAGATGAAGCCAGAGCAGTGCCACCGCATTCTCCTCCCTTCCCCGTTAATATCTCTCAAAGAAATGAATGCAATGAAAAACCTGAAGGCCGCCTACGTTACCTGGCCTTCGATCACAGTCGACATCACCTTCCAGAAGGAGGAAGGCATCCCCGGGTATCAGCTGGCTTTGCAGCGTGTCTGCAGCGAGGCTGCACAGGCCATCGAGGATGGTATCAAAGTCATCATTTTGTCTGATCGCGCCACTGGACCCTCTCGCGTACCTCTGTCCGCGCTGGTGGCGTGTGGTGGCGTCCATCAACACCTCGTCCTGCAAAAGAAGCGTGCCAAGGTTGCATTGATGGTCGAGACGGCCGAGGCTCGCGAAGTACACCACATTTGCGTCCTCGTTGGTTATGGGGCGGATTCCGTCTGCCCTTGGTTGATGCTCGAAACAATACATAAAGTTGGCCGAGAAGGGCTGTGAGTCGACAAAAAATATGTTGTGTTTTGGCAGGATTTGACACATTTTTGCAGCATCAAGGGTGGTGACAAATCTGTCGATGACCTTATAACTAACTATCGAAAATCCATCGACAATGGAGTTCTCAAGGTTATGTCTAAAATGGGTATATCCACCCTGCAGTCATACAAGGGAGCCCAGATCTTTGAAGCTCTCGGTTTGCACAGTGAAGTTGTGGAACGTTGTTTCACCGGAACAGCCTCTCGAGTCCAGGGCGCGACGTTCGATCTGCTGGCACTCGATGCTTTTGAGCTCCATGAGCGTGGCTGGCCTTCCCGAGAGACCATCATACCACCTGGCATGCCCGAGTCAGGCGAATACCACTGGCGGGATGGTGGTGAGGCTCATATCAACGATCCCGCGGGCATCGCCAATTTGCAAGACGCCGTCAGGGAGAAGAACCAAACTGCGTACGAGGCATATGCCCGCAACGCCAACGAACAAGCGAAGAGCATCCATTTGCGCGGCCTTCTCGATTTCCGGCTAGAAAACGCGACACCAATTCCCATCGAACAAGTTGAACCCTGGAATGAGATCGTCCGACGCTTCGTTACCGGGGCCATGTCTTACGGATCAATTTCAATGGAGGCTCATTCTACTCTAGCCGTTGCCATGAATCGACTTGGCGGGAAATCGAACACGGGTGAAGGTGGAGAGGACGCCGAAAGGTCGCAAGTCCTCCCCAACGGGGATACGATGCGATCTGCAATCAAACAGGTGGCTTCGGGCCGCTTCGGCGTCACATCAAACTACTTGGCTGATGCGGATGAACTGCAAATCAAGATGGCACAAGGCGCGAAGCCCGGCGAAGGTGGTGAGCTCCCGGGCCACAAGGTTTCGGGTTCGATCGCCCGCACTCGGCACTCGACCGCTGGCGTCGGTCTAATCTCACCCCCTCCCCATCATGATATCTACTCTATTGAAGACCTCAAGCAGCTTATTTACGACTTGAAGTGCTCGAATCCTCGCGCGCGTGTCTCGGTGAAACTTGTTTCGGAGGTCGGTGTGGGCATCGTTGCCAGCGGTGTTGCAAAAGCCAAGGCAGACCATATTCTGATCTCTGGTCACGATGGTGGTACTGGTGCTTCCCGTTGGACTGGCATCAAGTATGCTGGTTTACCTTGGGAACTTGGCCTCGCGGAGACACACCAGACGCTTGTTCTGAACGACCTCCGGGGTCGCGTAACTGTTCAAACGGATGGCCAGATCCGAACTGGTCGCGACATAGCAATTGCTTGCTTACTTGGTGCGGAAGAGTGGGGCTTTGCGACGACGCCTCTGATTGCAATGGGTTGCATAATGATGCGCAAGTGTCATCGTAAGTCTCCCTTCAACTTTATTCCGCGGCTCTCGATCACGGTTGCTCCTCCAGTGAATACTTGCCCTGTTGGCATTGCTACCCAAGACCCTCAGCTTCGAACGAAATTCGCTGGCCAGCCTGAGCAGGTCATCAACTTCTTTTACTATCTGGCGGAAGACCTTCGCAGAATTATGGCGAAACTCGGGTTCCGTACTATCAACGAGATGGTTGGGCGCGCTGACATGTTGAAGGTCGACGAGAAGCTTCGCACCATTAAAACTGCTCACCTTGATCTCTCCGCTGTGCTCAAGCCCGCATGGCAGATGCGTCCTGGCGCAGCCACGTATCGCGTTCGTCAGCAGGATCACAAACTTTACATTCGTCTCGATAACAAGTTTATCGACGAATCGGAGCCCGCACTGACCAAGGGTCTGCCTGTTCACATCGATTGCGAAGTGAAGAACACCGATCGTGCTCTTGGCACCTCGCTCTCCCACCGGGTCTCCAAACTGTACGGTGAAGACGGCTTGCCCAAAGATACCATTCACATACGCATGCGCGGTTCTGCTGGCCAATCATGCGGTGCATTCCTTGCTCCCGGCATTACGATTGAGCTGGAGGGAGACGCCAATGATTACGTGGGCAAGGGCCTGTCCGGAGGCCGCCTGATCGTGTACCCTCCAAAGCAATCAACATTCAAGGCAGAGGAGAACATCATCATAGGCAATGTCTGCCTGTACGGCGCGACATCGGGTGAAGCATTCATTCGTGGTATCGCTGCGGAGCGTTTCGCGGTTCGAAACTCCGGTGCGAACGCCGTTGTTGAAGGCACTGGAGACCATGGCTGCGAATATATGACTGGCGGGCGCGTTGTGGTTCTTGGCACTACGGGCCGTAACTTCGCTGCGGGAATGAGCGGAGGCATAGCTTATGTACTCGACATGGCTCACACATTCGCCTCCAAGGTCAACATGGAGATGGTAGAACTTGGCAAAGTGACTGATCCCAAGGAGATCGCTACTCTTCGTAGTCTCATCGAAGACCACCGTCACTACACCGGCTCCGAGGTCGCTAACCGTGTTTTGAACGACTTCCACCATCTCCTTCCCCTCTTTGTGCGGGTCATGCCTCTGGATTACAAGCGAGTCTTGGAAGAGCAGGCTGCGAAAGAGAAGGAAGAGAAAATGCGCTTGAACGTGGTCGATCTCGTCCCTTCCCGGACCGCTAGTCAGGTCGATCTAGCTTCGGAAGGTCTCGAAGATATTTTACTCCCCAAAGAACCCGCTCCAAACGTTGCTACACCCTCCAAGCGCCATGAACCCGCCGTTGGTGACATCGAGGACTCCCTCGTTGACGAATCAACTACCAAGCAACGACTCCACAAGTTGGACAAAGTTCGGGGGTTTATGAAATATAAGCGACTCAACGAGGCGTACCGACCACCCCGAAAGCGAGTCAAAGACTGGAAGGAGATCTCCAACCGTCTCACCGAAAGCGAACTCAAATATCAATCCGCTCGGTGCATGGACTGCGGTGTTCCATTCTGCCAGTCAGACACTGGTTGCCCGATTTCTAACATCATCCCCAAGTGGAACGATCTGGTGTTCAAGGGACAGTGGAAGGACGCACTCAACCGGCTTCTCATGACAAATAACTTCCCCGAGTTCACGGGACGTGTCTGCCCTGCTCCTTGCGAGGGTGCATGCGTTTTGGGAATTAATGAGCAACCTGTTGGAATCAAGAGCATCGAGTGTGCTATCATTGATAAGGTGAGGTTGCTTTGGACTCGCACGGTTTGCTTGCGTGCTGATCGTCATGCAGGCCTTTGAGATGGGGTGGATGGCCCCTGACCCGCCGTCGTTCCGCACTGGCAAGAAGATTGCCATAATCGGATCGGGGCCCGCTGGCCTTGCTTGTGCAGACCAACTGAACAAGGCCGGTCATTTCGTTACTGTATACGATCGCAATGATCGCATGGGAGGCCTTTTGATGTATGGTATCCCCAAGTAAGTTGTTTGGATTGGCGCTCTCGCATTACTGAGCCAGTATTAGCATGAAACTTGACAAGGCGATTGTGCAGAGGCGGGTGGATCTCATGGCCGCCGAGGGTATTGTGAGCACCTCGTATGTGACTTCATCCTGCTGTCACTGACCCCACATCAGGCGTTCGTGCCCAATGCCCACATCGGTGTAAATGTTGACGCGGCTGCCTTACGTGAAGAAAACGATGCTGTGGTCATCTGTACAGGGGCGACTTGGCCGCGAGATCTGAAAATTCCCAACCGTAACGTCGATGGCATCCACTTTGCAATGGAATTCCTCCAGGTGGGTTGACAGTCGCTCCAGCCGTTCCCTTGCCGATCTTTTTGTAGCTGAACACAAAATCCCTTCTGGACTCTGAGTTGAAAACCGATACTTACATCAATGCCAGAGGGAAAGACGTCATCGTCATAGGTGGTGGCGACACCGGCAATGATTGTATCGGTACGGCGATGCGCCATGGTGCGAAGTCCGTGACGAACTTTGAGTTGTTGCCCAAGCCACCGGGTTCGCGGGGAAGGGACAACCCATGGCCCCAATGGCCACGGTGGGTCTATATTTGCCTTTGGATGTCCTCGATGCTCATGATGCATGTGGAATGCAGTATATTCAGGACTGACTATGGACATACCGAAGTTGCTGCCCACTTCGGCAGTGGTGAGTGGCACGCATTGCTACATATTCATGGCTCATACCGTCTCCAGACCCCCGTGAATACAGTATCTCTACCAAGGAATTTGTCTTGGACGAGAGTGGCAAGTTGAAAGGATTGAATACCGGTGCGTTATCTTGTACGGATATTGGGGCTGTCGCCTGACCGGCTCGTGATCGCCTCAGTTCGCGTCGAGTGGACCAAAGACTCTGGAGGTCGCTGGAAGATGGAAGAAGTTCCAGGCTCTGAGAAATTCTTTGTAGCTCAGCTGGTCTTCCTTGCTCTCGGCTTCCTTGGACCCCAGAGCGAAATCATTAAGGGTCTTGGTGTGAAGCAAGACGGACGCTCCAACATCCAGACCCCCAGCAAGGTACGTTGATCATCACCCCATTCGAGTAGAGCCAACATCGCCCGTAGAAATACTCGACAAACGTCGAAGGAGTGTTCGCTGCTGGTGACTGTCGTCGTGGCCAATCTCTCATTGTCTGGGGTATCGGGTAAGTGGTCTCGAGTGGCGTAGATTCTATTGATACTGAGGGCATGTTTAGCGAGGGCCGTGGGGCCGCCGCTGAAGTGGATGCCTGGCTTAGCAATGGGTCTACCCGGTTGCCCTGCGCTGGCAGCATCAAAGCTAGGGCAAGTATTGCTGCGGAGACTCGCACTGTGAACTTGTTGCTGATTGGTCTTGGTAAACAGACTTTCGTGCCACCTCCGAGCAAGTTGATCAAGAGTTCGACCGTCGAGGCATAGCTGAGGACGGGGCTGACGATATCTAGAAGCCGCTGAGTTAGAGCCGATCAGATTATGCTAGTTCTTGGGTTTTCGCCTTTTCTTGACATGCCATTAGCTCTGTTACAGTATCGTTGATCAATTGGGTAATGAGAAACGTTGACCCAACTTTCGGCCGGGTCCCAGCTTTATCGTTGGCCCGGAGCTGTCAAAGTCTTGGCGAGAAAGATACAATTATACGAACTATCAAGGTACAAAGGCCCCAGGTGCGGTATCTATGATACAATGCTATTTGTATCGTTCACAGAACGCGACTCACGGGTATTGTTAGTAATTAGCAATAAAAGATGGTTAGAATGATGTGTACAAGTTACCAAAGATCGTCGGAGCGTACAACACTTTACTCCTCGTAAATTCGGACAGAACCTTTGCCCCATTTTTCCATGACAGCACACCCACCCTGTGTGGGCTGTGTGAAAGCGACCTGGCCCTTGGTAGGGTCCAAGGGACATGCATGGATAAAAGTGGCGGCCGCCGCAGACAATAGCTGTGTTGCGACACCCTGACGACGATGTGCGGATGGGACAAAGAGTCGTGTTATTCCCATTGGAGTAGGTAGTGGGCTCGGGTGACAGAAGAGTCCGGAGCTGGCATCCACTGCGACAAGGGATTGCGTTCGGGAAGGAGGGAGTGTGGAGTTGGTGCGATGGTGCTGGGTGTCGAGTGGCATGGTGGATTCGGGCGCAGCGATCGCCATGGCGGTCGAGATGCGCTGGGCAATGACGCAGCCGACGATTTTTTCGCGATGCGTGTTTGAGGATGTGGGGAGGAGGAAGAGGTATGCTTTGGAAGACTTGAGGACCGAGTCTGTCAGGGGCGGTGACGCGAGTGCTAGATTGATAGTTTCGAGCAAATGGGCGAGCTGGATCACGTCAACACGATGGTGGAAATGACGGCATGGGCGCGAACCTTTGTACCGATTTTTCCTCCGATGGTCGCTGGAAATGAGATGATACGGCCTTTGGTGCCGTCTCTCAGCTTGATGCTGGCAGCGACTTCGTCGACGGCGGCCTTAAGAGCCTCGCGCTCTTCCTCCTTGCCCCACTCCATGCCTCTTTGTACTCTGCCGCAGTGAGAGCGGTGCAAGGCCTCGTCGTCGGGGGCACCTTTTGTGTAGGACAGACCGCACAGCGAGCATGTCCTGAGTACGGAGGAGTCGAGTGCAAAGTGGAGCTGGGTCAGCGTCTGCTGGCGTGGTGCAGACTTCGTTCTGGGACGTTTCTTGTACGGGGGAACGTTCTCGTTCCGGGTCGGACGCGCCGTTGATCGGGTCATGGTCGGGAGCGAGCGCGACGCGTCGGTATCTGGTAGTGGTCACGTGTCCGCGGGATTCGGACTGGGGTGGCCGGCGTGTGATTTCCGAAGAACAGGATTGACCGAACTCCCTTTTGACGCATTCCTTTCCAACGAGGCTTGCCACCTCAAGCCCCCCATTAATAGTAGCTCTCCTTTTGATCCTTGCTCGGCCGTCCGACATCACCCTAAAACATGTCTCGCAGCCAAGGGACACACTCCCCCCACATTCCTTACGACCCTCTCCCCCTCACACAAGACCCGCGTAACACCGTGTACCGCGACCCCAACTCCCCACTCACCTCCAGCTTCGACACGCCCCCTGTCGAACTCACAAACTTCCAAGAAGGCATGCAGGATAGCATACTGCCACCCCCCCGTTTTCTCCCCGCCGTCGCAAACGAGTATCGCGATTCCGTCGCATCTCAGAATACATTCCAAACCACACCCTCTGCTGGGAACTCCTCCGTATATGCGCTTCGCCCTGACTCAGGTGCAGAATTCCCTGCCTATCGTGATGACCCTGCCTTGGCCACGGCCGATCTGTCCGAGGCTCCTCGTTACCTCGGCGAGAAACACTCAACTTACTCCTCACCCCGTTCCAAGTCGAGACGCAACCTCATTATTTTTGGCTCCATTGCGGCGGCCATCATTGTCATCGTCGCTATCGTCGTGCCGGTCTACTTCACCTTGCTCAAACACAAAGCGAACAACGACTCCTCAACAAGCGCCCCCAGTCCCACGTCAACTGGATCTGGAACCCCAAGTGGCAGCAAAGCCATAGTCACAGGAGGCAGTGGGACCACTATCACCACCGAAAATGGGACCACCTTCACTTACATCAACCAGTTCGCCGGTACATGGTACTGGGATCCGAACGACCCTTTCAACAATAATGCACAGGCGAATTCTTGGACACCCCCTCTCAATCAAACATTCAGATTCGGCATCGATAAGATCTTCGGGTCTGTCATCCCTTCGATCGTTTCACCTTCCCTATCTGACAAGTTCTGCCACTCTAGCGTTAACCTTGGCGGCTGGCTTGTGACAGAACCTGTAAGTTATCAATGTCCGCGGTGTGCTATCCCACCTAACCTTTTGCCCGCAGTTCATGCAAGTTTCACCCCACACTTAATTTATCATTGCATTATTAATCTTATCCACACAGTTCACCTGCCCTGTATGAAAAATATCAGAGCTCAACACCTCAGGCCGTTGACGAATGGACCTTGAGTCAAGCCATGGCAGCCGATACTGCTAGCGGCGGTCTTAATCAGTTGGAGACTCATTATCAGACGTTCATCGTAGGACACATTTCTACACCGCAGTTTTCACCCTATCTTACACTCTCATCAGACAGAACAGGATTTCGCGCAAATCGCAGGTGCTGGACTCAACTTCGTGAGAATTCCCTTGCCATATTGGGCTATCGAGACCCGTCCCGGAGAACCTTTCCTCCCTAAAACCTCCTGGAAGTAAGTCATGCAAAGAAGCATGCTCTTCTTGGGCTGACAGATCAAAGGTACTTCCTGAAGGCGATCCAGTGGGCTCGTAAATATGGTATTCGCATTAATCTCGATTTCCATTCCCTCCCCGGTAGTCAGAATGGTTGGAACCACTCTGGGAAGCTCGGTTCTGTCAACGTGCTCAATGGACCGATGGGGTTGGCCAACGCACAGCGGTCCTTGGATTACATTCGAATAATTGCAGAATTCATTTCACAGCCGGAGTATCGTGACGTCGTGGTCTTATTTGGGATCACCAATGAACCCCAAGGGACTATGGTTGGTCAAGATCAACTCTCCAGATAGTGAATCCCGCGCCCCTCCTAAATGTCATTGTATAACTGATGTGGTTCTAGCTATTTCCAGGCATACCAGAGCGTTCGATTGGCATCTGGTACAGGTGAAGGAAATGGACCATACGTGTCCTTCCACGATGGCTTTTTCTCACTTTCGCAATGGGCTGGTTTCATGCCTAACGCCGACCGCATATCCATCGATGATCATCCCTACATTTGCTTTGAAGCTCAGTCTGCTGCCCCGATGTCATCATATGCTCAAACTCCTTGCGACACTTGGGGCTCGGCTTTCAATACCTCAATGGGCGCTTTTGGGCTTACTACTGCAGGCGAATTCAGCAACGCTGTCACCGACTGCGGACTGTATGTGAACGGCGTAGGCCTTGGCACGCGCTACGAGGGAACCTACACCGGCAGCTGGCCCGTCATTGGCAGCTGCACCCCGTGGACTGACTGGCGAAATTGGGACACCACAATGAAGACAGGCATCATGAACTTTGCGCTGGCAAGCATGGATGCTCTCCCGGTTTGTGTATTTTCTCTCGTGGCCTAGATACCTTCACTAATTTTCACAACAGAATTGGTTCTTCTGGACATGGAAAATTGGTGCTTCTTCGACAACTGGTGTCGTCGAATCGCCGCAATGGTCGTATTCCCTGGGATTACAAAATGGCTGGATGCCCCTCGACCCCCGCACAGCTTCCGGAACATGCTCGGATAAGGGTGTATGGAGTCCTCCACTTCAGGCCTGGCAAACAGGCGGAGCTGGTGCTGGTCAAATTCCGGCCTCCGTCAGTCAGGAGTACGCCTGGCCACCTGCCACCATCAGCAATGCTGGACCGGTGAAGTCGCTGCCATCCTACACACCCACAGGCACTGTCGCCACGTTGCCGCCACCCACATTCACTGTCTCCTCCGGCAAGTCTGTCAAAACAGCGAATGCTGGAAACGGATGGCAGAACCCCTCTGACAATGCGGGAGAGATGGTTGCCATTGCGACGTGTAGCTATCTTGATCCCTGGATCGGTCCCAGCGCAGCGCCGCCTTCCCCTCTGTGCAGCGGCGGAAGTGCCGCCCGCAGGTCTTTGATTACCCCTGCCCCTAGGGTGCCTTGATTTTGACATTTTCTCCTCAATCTGGACATTTCCTTCATGTAGATTGTGTTGGCTATTGGACGATGGGACGTTTGGGTTTGTTTTTAGTCTTGCTTCGGGGTTCCCTGTTGTTCATGGTACATCACATTCTCTGGACTGATACTACCACGTTTCCTAATATCCTTTTTCTATATACCTAAGTTGACATCTTGGTATTTTGTTTCTCGAGGATACAATGAAACCAACAGGTTACTGTGCATTTTAGTTACAAGTTTGAACGTCTTGCCACTACGTTGCGGGGAGCCGATCAGTGTTCCCCGCATGTGGTGGCGTAGCGATCTTCAAGATCTTCTTGCCCGCCGAAGCCACCCTCAAAATCACGGTCGGCACTACTAGACGTCGTGGTCTTGTTTGGCGTACTCTCCTGTTGTGCACGGATGGTGGCGAACTGCTCCTGCTCCTATTTGTCGAGTCCAGGTCAGTCTTCTGACAACGCCGCACCAGTCGCTGCAACGAGGCCGGATAGCTACCTTCTCGCGGGCATACCTCGCTTCCTCCCCTCGTTCCTTGGCCCTCCATGGATCTTCCTACACCCGAGCATCAGTCGTATTCACATCATCAGACGTACACATTTAAAGATCAAGGGAAAGGGGGGGGGGAATTTGAAAGAGTAAAAATAAAATAAAAAGGGCACGAGACACCCGCGTACTTGTGCAGCTGTCATGACTGACGCGGCCAGTGATGAGCGACGGTGGGATGGTGGGTGCGATAATGAGTGATAGATGGCCCGATGGATGATGCGGCAAAGTTGGACCTGTTTCAGGGTCCCCCCAGTTCCGGATCGAAACGGGCACGTTGTCGAGTCACGCGGCGCGTGGGCTGCAGGGAGGTTTCGGAGGACTACGGAACCAGATCGCCACCGAATCGCCACCCACTGGAGATAAATAGATTTTCACTTCCGATGGCGGACTAGTGCAGTTCGTCCCGCGGACCGCCCATGCAACACGTGTACTCATGTCTGTCAAACGGGAAAAAGGGAGGAAAAATCGAACGATATGAGCTAGTATTTCCGACTGTAGAGATGTGATCCAATCAAACTAAGATAATTTCTGCCGCGTCATGACAGCCCTGCTGCTAGCAAGCTAGATCTAGTACAAAAGTGGCATCTCCGATGAAACGAAGAAAAGGGATGTGCGTGCGTGTGTATCAACATGTTGACATTAAGTACTGTGAGGTCGCCGAATCATGATCATGGCTATGCCAAATGATGTTCCTACACGGTCATGAGCCTGGAGGATATTTCCACCTTCAGGGTGACGGAGCAGCTATCGGGTTACTGAAAACCCGTCTTGGGGTATGTCCGCGTCGAGCGGCGCGCTTGGTGGCAGATTGAGAGATTTTGGCGCATGACCAGATCGCCATTTTAGGCTCGTGAGATGGGAGGGTATCCAGTTGTAGTGACGTGCGGCGGGGCGTCAATGGGTTATGAGCGAGGTATTTGCTGGGGAATATCGACAGTGATGTGTCGCTGGGCAAACGAGTGTGCGACAGTCGTGATGCGGAGAGAGAAGGATAGACTTTGGTGGCAAATCGAGATGAAATGGATATAGAACTGAATGTTGACTGGCAAAGAGTTTTCAAGTCACCAGAGCTCTGTGGCCGAGCATTAACCGAGTCCACAAGAGTGCGAAGCGAAGAATGAAGGGACAAGTGGGATAATGGTGCAGTCGGGCTCGCAAGGATGCCGAGCTCGTATG